>ML808699.1:0-47961 GCA_009831015.1 Picea engelmannii | reverse complement strand
GATATATATATATATATATATATATATATATATATATATATATATAAGTTAAGGGTGGACATTGAAATATTTTATTTATGATAGTCATTGAAATATTTTTTTTAAATGCCACCTTTCAACTCCATGTTGAGCACAGAAGTAATTACACATCTCCCTCGTATTTGGTTGTAGAAAGCACCTCTCAATGCAATGAAAGCCTAAGTTTCACATAAGCATTGCATGGTTCATCGACACTCATACTTTTGAAGTGAATTAATGCTAGAATTCATTCTAACAATAGTTTGAGTTTACATTTTTTATGTAAAAATTACTAGTGCATCACCTTAGCTACATGTGCCACAACCTTCTTTACAACCTCTACATGGCCTTTGTTAATTTTTCCACGACCTCGTTCTACACGGCCTTTGTTGCACTTGCCACAACCTTGTTTTACTGCCTTTGTTTCACTTAACTAGATGGGGCAACCTTTTGTGTAGTGTGTTAACCGATATCATACCATCCTTGCTTACATGTAAATTAACTGCTTGGATATACAAAAGTTGCTAGGCACTTGGTTGAAGCTTCAATGGCGGGATCAACTCCAATGGGCACTAATGATGTGCTTGCTTTGGTGCTTTCACTCCACATTCATAGTCCAAGACACATCCTCTCGATGGCCAAATCCCTATTCCATGTGTTGTTGTATTCAGCTTGTATAGGTATGCAACAATTACCCACTCTAACCACGAGTAGCCACTCTAATTATAGGGAGTGGGGATTTATAACCATAGGCTCAACAACAAGAATTCAGTTGGTTCTTATAAGCTATTGACATCACTTCTATCAGAGCAATAAAGCTTGAACGCAACCTAGAGAGAGTCATAGAAGTGGCTAAGGGAAAATTACTCTCACTGCTAGAAAATGCTTTAGAGGGTAGAAAAGTAATTTCACTATGAGTATGGAGGATGTTGAGTGGCAATGATGAAGTGACAATATAAATGAAGAGTTGCAACAACAAGTATAGAAGCTAGATTACACTTATGCTTTAGCCAAACAATTTGCAAATGGTTGGAAGGATTACCCCATGGGCCTTAGCCCAATGGAACTTACAAAGAAGAAGCATCTTAGTATGAAAGAACCCCTTTGAAATCCTAACTAAAGTCTATCGGATATCAAAGGGCATCTCTTGAATTAGAGGGATAGATTTTATTTCTACAAGTGGATCAACAAATCATACCATAGTGAGTTGCAACTTGTAGCACTAAAAGTAAGGATATAATATGTTTCCATGTCTCGATTCCTTGTGTCATTGTTAACTTATAAGATGATCTATTTTCTATGATCCTCCTTGAGCTACGCTTTTATGTATTTCCATAGTTGTGCCAAAAAAATATTACTCAAATATTTTTTTTTTGTAAATAAAAAGTGATATTACCTGATTAATCCTTTGTCACTGTACAAAATTTATCAATTTCATAGGCTTGCCACCTGTTCCGCCAAACTAGTGGAAACCAAAACAGGTGGCAACCTTTTATACTTGTGGCCAAAAGTAGTAGTCGCCACTTTCTCCACCATACAGATGGAAACAAGAGCAAGTGGCAGCAGATAGTGTTGACAATGCTATCTAGACATGCATTCAAAAACTGATAATTCAAACTGAACATAAATCCTAAGTAGGAAGACAAGAAAAAAACCTCATTGCCTTGCAAATGGAGTGTAGAGGGATGAGAAACTTTAAACATTAGAAGGGTTGTTTGAATAGTGGAACCTGCCATCTGAAGAGCCGCCATGACGAGTGTAGTCGTGAGGAGTGAGTGCAAAAGGTTGCACGTAGGTCGAGCATCTCTATTTGACCGTTGTGTTCGAGAAGGCATCGAACAACATGTCGATTTTGTTGCTAAGAAGGGTGTGTCGGTGGAGTTGCTCCATCATATAGCTCCTCATCTCAAAGATGAGCTCCAAGTGCTCCAGAGTGAGGAGGTTTGGTGGACTCTGGTCACGTTCTGTGTCTGAATTGAGAAAAGGAGGCTCAGTTGGGTAGTCTTTCCGAGGATTTCCTCTTGGACAATGCAAGTAGCTCCCTCCATGGCAGTCTCTGTATCCATTGCTGCAATGTTGGTGTCGGGTCTATCCTGGGGGTCTAGAACCATATAGAGGAGGGAGTCTGGAGGAACCTGAATTGGTTCCTCCGGGATTTCCTCCTCCACATAGGCCATTGGAGGCTCTCTCTAAATCGCGTGGGCATCTTTGCCTTGCAACATATCAGTACCAAGAGGGTCCCCTCCTGGGTTTCCCTCGCTCACGCGACATGATAGAACCTGGAGGCCAGAGAAATCTGAGAATGACCAGATAGCTGACTAGAGCAGAGCCTCGACAGAGCAAAGAAACAAAATGTAACATGCCATGGCCAACCTAGAGTAATATCCAAGAGGTTGATATGAGCACACAACCTCCTCTCGTACCTGTCGTCATCCCCCTGTCATGGCTCATTGAGGGCACCATTAAACCTGTGCAGGGGAGTTGTCCCTCCATCCTCTGTGTGCGTTTATGGTCGTCCTCCATCCGAGAATGAGGCTTGTGGTGGCGACCGAACATATTTATGGCTTGAATTGCATGGGGGTTGCGTGGCCTCCCTTGTGCTACGTGGCACCCCATCCGGGGGTTACTCAAATATTAGTTTCATTTACCATGTATCAAAAAATGAAACTCACACATAGAACTAGGTGTAAGCATATGGAATATTTTTTTCAGATTTTTAATATGTGATTTAATTTCAAAAAATTATATATAACAAAAGTATAAAATAGCACAATAACAACTCATTCAGACTAGAAATTTGATTGTCTATTCAATCTTCAATATTTTTGAGACCTATTTTTTTTTCGTTGATCCTATAGGCAATCATATTCCTCTAGCTGTCTTCAAGCTCTACGTTCTCCCCACTAGCCCCATCATTATTTTTTTCCTTGCTTTGGTTGCATTCATTCCCAACCTTCTTCACCAATACTAAGAATCACATGATATGCCAAATCATTATCTCTCTTTCTGTAAGAGGAAGTGCCTTTAAGTAGGCACCCAACACGCATACCAGTGTGAGTTTGATGTTGAAGAGTAAATAAACAAGGATACAAAACATAACAAAGTTGACATGAGCAGGACTGCAATTCTAATTACCATGTTCTTTTGCAATTATTGCAATAAATGAGTATTGAAACAAGTTTGGTTTGCATTGGAGAGCTCAAGCTAGTAGTGTTAAGATGTATTGAAACAAACCCTCTAGAGGAGACAGACATCACCTAGAGGAGCAACCTTTCATAGTAGTAGCATATGGAAGTCAAGATGTGTTCAACAACGAGTGTACAATAGTAACCTCATTATCCTCCCCCTGGTGAGTTAATCAAGGAAAGGCTAAGCATGAATCACAAGTGTAAGTGTAAGGAAATAATATGCATAATGTATCTACTATTATGTATATATTAAGTTGCAGTACAATAGTTGGTTAGTAATCCAAAGCGGTCAACTTGTTGTCCTTGAAACCCATACTAAATCAACTACGGGACTCCACCACCTTTAAGGAGAGCACTCAACCTTTCAATAAGGCTTGACCACTAAGTCATTTATGCGCTCAACTTATCAATACCATAATCCCTTTAGGTCAAGTGCATAAGACCTATACATCTTGGGAAGGGGCAAGGAAGAGTTATCTTATATACATAATAGTTGAGAAATAAGAGATGGAATTAGTAAGAAACTTCTTTCTCTCTTGAAAGAAAGTCCCAAAGGAAGGTTTCCAAGGAACACATTCGCATGGTCAAACATTTGAAATTGTACAACATATCAAGAAAATTAAGCCCTTACAGAGACTAACTTTCAATATTCTAAACTTCCAAGTAACTCAATTCAAGAAAAATATTTAGGTATCTTGAGAAATCAAGTACTAAATTAATATACGAAGTAAAGCCTACATACTTATGTGAAGCTTAGTTTTTTTAGCAAAAAATAAATTGATTATTTATAATACTCTCTGTAAAGAAACATGTATGATAGAAAATCATATGGTCCACCACATGCCTCACCCATTCCCATTGTGGGGCTGTGTTTTCTCTTGTCATTGGGAATACTGATATCTGCCACTACTTCAAGGTCCCATGTGTGCATTTCAGTTCTCATGCAGAGTTCTTATTAATAGTACATGATTTGGAGTTTAAACTGAAAGAATTGTTGGTGGCTTTTGATAACTTTAATGATCCTCTATGTAGGCATAGCCTCATTTGAAGCTATCAGATTTCATGCTAAAACTGACAAGAGACCACATAACTCTTTCTGCAAGTTCATTCAAGTGATTCTAAAACATATGGATTTGAGCTTCTTCCCTCTCAATTGTTTCAAAGAACAACAAACACATACATGAGATATCTATATGTCTTTGCAAAGACATAGATGCATACATCTAGCTAAATAAACAACTCTAAAATTATCACAGCTTAAGACAAAAACTCGTTACTTTACAACTCCCCTAGTTGATCTTGCAATGGAAAAAATGGTCACATCCAAAGTTAAAAATATGTCAAAATACAAATGTTACAAGCATACAAAGACTGAGAATGGTGATGATAAAAATGCAAAATCAACATATAGTTAAAGATATATAAACATGATAAAGTGAAAAATGTATTAAAAATAAATAGAAACAAAATAAATCTAAATGTGCTTTAAAAAAATTCACATAGTTTACTATTCCTTTTTACTTTTAACTCTTTATGGAATAAATCTAAATGTACTTACTTCGTTATTTTTGAATCGCATCAAACGCACTTTTTCTTCAATTTTAACCTAGTCAACATCAATCATAATTTAATTTAACATAAAGCTCATAAGTATGGGAGTAGCTTCTTCATGATGCTAAGCACAAAATATTGGAAATGAAAGCTTTAACTAATTTTATTTTAATGAAGGTTCATGGAGGGGACAAAATGGGGCTCACTTGATGTTGAGCACGACGTACATTTACAAGTACGGAGGGCACAACTATAATGTCACCATGATACGTGTCTAATTAAGGAATGTCACCATAATACTTGTCTAATTAAGGAATGTCCCCCATTTTGGATAAGGGAGTTTATTAAAAACTTGAATTATTTCATCAATGTTGTAGATAATATAAACAATAAATTAAGGATAATAAATCTTAACGTATAGAATTATGTAATCAATATTATAGTAAATGTGTATGTAATCAATATTATAGTAAATGTGTATGTAATCAATATTATAGTAAATGCGTAGGTTAGTTTTTAGAATAAAGTTTAAAGAAGACGGGAAAACGAAATGTAGTGCTTTTATCATTAATAAATATGAAAGAGATTGAGGTAAAGCATAGACTTGAACATGTTTTAGTGTTCTTTTGGGCGTAGTACTTACAATGTATAAAAAATAATTAGAAATATTATTTGTTATTATAATGTAAATAAGATAAATTAAGATAAACTAGTATAAAGATTTTTTTATGCACCAATAAATTTGGATATAGATTTATTATTTATTTTGTATTATTTTGAGTGTCTCATAACTTTGGAGCTAACATGACTATGTACTAGTTTTATATATTATTATAGTGAAAAAAGTAAAGTAAGAAATTAGTGGCGAAGCTCCATGCGATAGTACAATTGGTGAGACATACACTCTTTCAGTTCAAGGAGAGGTCACGAGTTCGAGTCTAGTGTTTCTGGGTTGCGGTTTATCACCCATACCATCCACGAAGTGGGGAAGCATTTGGTGAATTTCTCGCGACATTAAATGTTGAAAAAAAATAAAAAATTAGTGGTGAAATTTGTTATAAAAATAAAAGTAAGAAATTTGACAGTGAAAAAAAAAACATTAAAATTGAATCACTTTGTTTATTGATTCATTCACTTGGGAAGTATGATTTAGCATGTAATTTGATAGTGAAGTCCCTAATCAAGGAATGGGGTTCTCTTCAAAGAGGAATACTATAATTCAAGTGCGGAAGTTGACAAAAAAAGTAATTTTAAAGGCATCAACACTTTGCTTTTACATTAACATAGAATCATGAAAGCATTGATGTTAGAGTTGCACAATATTAACGTAGAATCATGCAAGTAGAGTTGCATAGACACTATATGCTAAAAACTTTGGATATCATGCACCTTTTAGAATTACAATGATCACATTATCAAGATGCATAACTAGTCACTGGAGACCTCCCAATCCAAGGGGAGATTGTGAGTTCTTAATAAACATAAAGTTATGTTTGATCCCTAATAAGCTTGACTAGCTTAAAAAAAAATTCAATCACCAATAAACATTTTTCTTCTGCAAGGAATAAAGCATCAACCTAAGGTAACTTGTTAACAACATTCTCACATGAAAACACAAGTGTAAGCTAAAACATCTCAAGTAAAGCACTCAACAGTCAATATGCCTCATAAAAAACACCACTAACAAATTAATTATTTCACATTCAAGTATGTCTAGTCATATTAATCATCAAATGTGAGGCATATTCTTCTGTGAAAGGAATAAGCTATTAAATTTAAAGGATGACATGTACTACTTGACTCAATGGCTTTGACAATCCACATTACAGAAAATACAAGTCACAAATAAGACTCCTAAATCACAACCTAGAAGTTGTATCTAAGATTTGTAGAAGGATAATTAATAGTAAATATTCCTATCATGGTATAAAAAAAACTCCAATCACAGGTCTGGACCTACTACAATTCTCATTTAAATTAATCTTAGCAATGTTGAGAGGTTTTGAATGCACACAAAGAGATCACACAATACACTTATTGTGAATTTGTCAATGCATCTTGATTATTGAGATATTTTGTTGAATAATTCAATAAACCATAGATAATTATTTTCAATTTAGTCATGATACATATGTTGTAGAGATAATTCATCAAAGCTAAAGATTTGGCATCATTGCATATTCATCGAAGTTCCTTGTTCAAGAAAAATGTAAAACAATAATAGTCTCCTCTAATTGATTTCAAATTTCTATTTTTAGCTCCATATAAAGTATTGACACCAGCAAAAAACTAGTTCTAGAATTACCTCTACCTCCTTGCTAAAGCCTTTAATTCAACTAATAGAAAACAATATTGCCAAAGGAGTCCTAGTAACACACACAAAAGATCAGCATCCATCCACCTGCAATGCTTAGTGATCAATTCACAAAATTTCCCAATTTTAGTATCCAACCAATAAGAATTATATACAATGCCCCGGATAGGGTGTCACCTAGTTAAAATGGGCATCAAAATGGGATCAAGGGACTAAAATAGTTGAATGCTCGAGTCTCTCTCCTCCCTGATGGACAAGGCCCCACATATATTATATGGTTTGGATGCAACCCACGTTACATCCAAACAAAGGATGATTCTATACGAGGAGTCGAGTGGGAGATATGTTGATGCCATGACTTTGATCGCTTGGTACTTTGAAGAGAAAGGAGAAATTATTGATCGATTTCATCCATGTAGAATGGACAACACTTCAGTGAGTTGGTTAAATGCGCCAACAAAAGGCATATTATGGAAGGTTTGACGCTCCTTTGGTTATAGTTGGTGGCAGTCTGAAAGAATTGAGCATAATATCTCTGTGAATTGCCTAATTGCACTAGCATGATGAGTATTATTGTAGGTCTAGAATTTCCTTGGTCACTATCAATTTTGGTTTGAACAATTTGGGCTTCAACCATCTTCTTCTGGGGAAAATATGTCGTGTTGAAGACAACGATCCCACTCTCGCATAGCTAGAAATTAAAGAACTTCCAGAGACCTAGGCCTCAGCAACCATGGATACTATGGCACTAATGGGAATAGAAATGTGGGTGGTGTCCCAGACAACGATATTCAACAACACAGTGGGGAGGATGATAATGTATGGAGTTGTCGAGTTGAATGGTTTGACCAACATGGTGTTTCCCTTGGTTATGATCTCCTTTCGGTTTCCCCTTGGTCTTCTCCTCCTCAACCTCAATCTCCCACTCTGGATTCCCACAAGAGTCCTCGGGTGACAGACCCCTCTCTGAATTCCTCTCATTCTTTTGGGGACACTTGAAGTGAGACAACTCACCTTCTAGCTAAGCGACCTTGGGACAACTCCTTCAACTGATTTTCAAAGTTCAGAGGGAAATTGTGGATCTTCACCATCGCATCGAGTTGTTGGACCAACGGATCTCCTCATTGGTTACCATGCATGCCAACATAGAGACCGAGATGATAGGATAGGACACAATTATTCTCCAACATCCCATCCTTCTTCCGTCCTGCAATTTGGGAAATGTTGAAATGGATAGCTAGGTTCCTCCTCCTGTTTAGATAGTTTTCATGTTTAGTCTCTCCTTTTGGTTCATGATTATAAGTCATAGTATAGGCCTTTAGTCTATTAGTACCGTTTCATACTTGACTCTATATTTTTTGGCCCTACGAGGCATGCAATATCTAAATTGGGTTGATGATGAGTTGGTTTCCTTCAATGGAAACTCATCCTCGACAAATAATATGTATATTTTTTTACATAAAAGGTAGTTTATAGATACTAACTTGAAAAAAAAGAATTATATACAAAAAATTCATAATTGTCATCCATAACTGTGATCCCATGGAATAATTATCACTTTAGTAATCACCAAAGCTTCATGCATAATAAACATAGACATTAGGGTTTGGATTTGTTTCCTTTATAGGACAACATAAAATTGCAACAGATAGTTATGTAAATATTTAGCAACACGCAATGATTTTATGAGTCAAATTACCCTCGGGGTTCCCCTATTAGAGTTATTATTTTCCTAAGAATGAAGAGATTGATTTGACTATATGATCCGGGATATTTTCATCGTGACTTATAAAGAATTGCATTAAATGAGAATAAATTAAAGTGCACCATTAAAGAAGGCAAAACTCAAAATGAAGAGACATAAGCATCATATCTGAACACAAAAAATTGATAACGGAGTTCGTCCCTGGTGGACCACGTCTCTGAGTCCTGCTCTCAAATGGGTAGGCTATTTCATTAACTCAGCAAAAGGAATTTGGCAAATACATAAATATACCTCATTCTGAAATCAAGCTGCAAAAATAATGCTCCGATCAGAAAACATACATCACCACTAAATTCGTGGCGTCGAATTACCCAAAAATTACTGTCTCCATGCCCCGATCCGGCTCTGTCACTCCCAGGCCCAAGAAGAATTTTGTCTCAGTTTTCATGCCCTCTATACCCTGCAATGATGACTGTGTTGCCTCAAAATTTGTGCCCATAGGTCGTACGGTTAGCGCCTCCTCCCTTCCAACTGGGTGAAACCCGGCTTAAATAGAAAATCGGTGGACAAATTTACCAATGAGCTCCGTTGGCGAGTTGGTTGTCGATATTATTATTAAAGCGTTAATGTTGGGGGAGGTCCCGGGGTCAAACTCATGGGCCTCCCTTTTGGGCCATTGGTTATAACCCCAGCTAAGTTTGGAGATCGACTTTTATAGTTGGTAGATGTTGCTATATAATACGGACCTGTGCTAGATTTGGTGGGGTTCGGCCCCATATATTTTTTGATTTTTCGGTTACGGGCCGTCCTTGGGCGTTTCGGGGATGCCACACATCGCCCGTTGATTGGGCCACGTGGAATCCACAGATTGGTCCACCTGATCGCTGACATCACTTCCTAGTCAACCCCTACATGACACGTGGTGCTTTCTGGGTGGTGCCACATGGTGTCGCCTGGGGGTGCCACGCGACACTTTTCTACTGGTCCACATGGACCCTTGAAAAGCCCATTGGCGGGTGATATGTGGCAACCTCTGGTGCTTACATGTGGCATGCTGACTTCAACAGTCGTCATGCTGACATCATATTTCCATGTTAGTTGTTGACGTCATCAGTGCAGATGATGATGTGGCCCCTGTTGACTTGACATGTTTGACCACAACTTTGACCGCAAATATCTTTCAAACCGTAACTCTATTTGATGAGCCATTTGCGTCATTAGAAAGCTTGCGATGCGCTCTTCACGATCATGTCGTTTTCACTGAGTTTTGAGAACTTTGAATTTTTTCCCTTTCTTTGTCTGTTGGAGCCATTCTTAGTGTTCTGAGTTCCTCTGTGAGTTCTTAGTTATTCTTAGCCTTCTTTGGATCCTTTGTGGGTCATGCCTTCCCACTGAGAGCTTTTTGGACCACCAAAAGATTTCATCAATCAACTGGTAAGTGAGGGAAGAGTCCCCTCACTTTTTCCTTCTTGATCCACTTTGCCTTGCTTGGATGTGTGCCTTTTAAGCCTACTCGAAGATAATCAACATCACCCCTGCATGAATTCCTCGTCCTCCTGTCCAGGATGATATCTTCCTGTAGTTCATCCAAGTACTCAAGTGCAAACTCATCAACTGAAGGTATTGAAACTTCCTCATCTTGATCCATGATCATGGGAGGCTAAAAAAATTTGAAGTTCTCAATGTTCACAACTGAGTAAATCTGCATATAAGGTGGAAGATCCAGACGAAAAGCATTGGTACCACTTTTCTCCAAGATAATGAAGGGTCCATAACGAATGGACTTGAGTTTCTTGCCTTCACCCTTCAATCTCTCCTTGCTGATGTGAAGCCATACCCGGTCTCCAACCTGGAACTGATGATTAACCATGTGCTTGTCATGTTGAGCTTTATATTGTGCTTGAATTTTCTCCAACTGTTCCCTGACTGCCTGGTGTATTTGCTAGATCCTCTAGATGAACTTGCGGGCTCTATCCTCTATTCATTTTCATTCACATTGGCATCTCTCCCATACATCAAGTCCAAAGGAACCTTTGGTAGGTACCCAAAACATGTCTCAAAAGGTGAACTCTAAGTGGATGAATGTAAAGATCGATTGTATGCATGTTGTACATAAGGTATCTGTTCATCCCATAACTTGGGACACTTGCTGCAGTAGCCTCAAAGAAAAAGTACCAATGCTCGATTTACCACCTTTGTCTGTCCTTCGGTCCATGGATGGAAAACAATGGTCCTCTTCAATTTGGTGTCCATCATTCTCCACAAGCTAGTCCAAAAGTCCCCAAGGAATTGAGTATCTCGATCCGAGACAATAGATGTGGGTAATCCAAAGTTAACCCAAACATGCAGAAAGAAGAGATTAGCAGTATGCTCAACAATGATCTGCTTTTTACATGGCATCAAGATACACATCTAGTTGAACCTATCCACTACAACATACAAATAATCATGACCCCCTTTGGTCATTGGTAAACCCCCTACAAAATCCATGGAGACACTTTCCCATGGATGGGATGGAACAAGAAGTGGTGAGTATAGCCCCAATTTTCTATTAGTGGGCTTACAAGTAGAACACATCACACACCCCTTTACATATTTAGTTACAATTTCTTTCATTTTAGGCCAGTAACAAAACCTCTGTAAATGAGCCATAGTATTTCCTACCCCAAAATGCCCAGACACAATAGAAGTATGAGCTTATTGTATTACATGGACTCATTCACTTGTAGGAATACATAGCTTTCCAAGATGGTAGAATAGTTTTCCCTGCAAACAATAGTTCTCTACCTGTGCACCAAGGGTTAGCTTTGCATATACTTCTTTAAAATCTTCATTGATGGCATATTGTTCTACATAGCTATCATGAGATAAAGAAGTATTCTTCAAAATAACAAAAGTAGCAATAGGAGGTATAGAAAGCATATCAACTACCTTGTTACTTGTACCCTTTTTGTACTTGATTATCAAGTGAAATTGTTGTAGACAACCCATCCACCTATAGTGTCGAGATTGTTGCAATTTGTTCTATGCTTGAAGATACTGTAAGGGTTGGTGATCTGTATGTATGATTGTTTCCTTCCGTAACAAGTAGCGCTTCCATTTCTTTACGCTCTGGACTAATGCATACAACTCTTTATCATATGTAGGATAGTTAACAACAACTTGGTTAAAAGTTTCAGAGTGGTAACATATAGGCTTACGATATTGCATCAATACTGCACCCATGGTGTATCCGCTGGAATATGTCTCGATCTCAAAAGGCTGTTGAAGATTCGATAGTGCTGATACTAGTGCGATATTGATCTTCCCCTTCAAAGTACTGAAAGCTTTTTGTTGCTTTCCTTCCCACTGAAAAGTGTTCTTCACACTGGTTAAGGCATGCAAAGGAGCCGCTATAAAAGAGAAGTTGAGAATGAATCTCCTTTAATACTGGACTGCACCTAAGAATCTTCAAACTTCGGTTACACTTTTTGGCTCATGCCAATTTACAATTACAACAATTTTGGAAGGGTCAATGATCCATATTTTATGAGCAGAACGAAATGACAACAGATTATTAACAGGTGCTTAACACAAAATAATAGAGATATAGTAAAACTAGTTTTCTATTCAATAAGGAAATAAGCTGAAATTGTAAAATGCAGCGAAAAACAAGCTTGCCGGAATGCTGGCGACTTATCTCTGAGAAGAGATGTGACAATTGCACTCATTTGCAAGAAGATGGTTACAATGAGGCTCTGAAGGCCTTTTTACAATAAACAGGAATGTCAAAAACCCTAGACATCCAAAAACCTAACCCTAGGAGATGAAGCGCCAAAATTCATGTGGGCCCCGTTTGGGTAAGTCAGTACATCAACTTCCCAGGGTCATAACTTTTGCATACGATCTTTGTTTGACGTGCTCAATACCTAGTTAGAAAGATCTATCCGAGGACGACAACTTTTGTGTGAGCAACATTGATGGAACTACCATGTTGCTCCATGTTTTCCCAAAAAATGTCGTTTAAAGCCTCAAAACGGCTCCGGAAGTTTCAGGACCTGAAAAACTGCTAAAAATAGTAAATTACCAAAATTGTCAGAAAAATATTTTGAGCCAGTTGGAAAAGGTGGGTGGCCACCGATATCCACTTGGATCAAAATTCTCCCTCCTTAGGAAGCAATGGTCTCCATTGCGTTGAGTTCCCCCATCAGATGAGGAAATTTCTGTTGAATTTGGCCTCGGGTGAGCCACTTGCCTTGGTGCAGGAACTTCCCTGCTTTGATGACTCGATAAAGATGGATCCTTTGCTGTAGAGTGCCCTTGATTTGTGTGTCTACAATATTATCACTGGGTTCCTATTGTATGTAGTCTAGGTTGAGCTATGTTGTTGTCAGTTGTTCTGCTACTTCTGAGGTGTCCAATAATGGTGGAAAATAAGGGCGAAGTAGATCCACATTGAAAACTGGGTGCAGGCCAAGGAAAGGAGGAATGTTGAGCTCAAAAGAATTATCCCCCATGACCTTGGTGATGGTGCACAACCCATAACGGAGTGGGCAGAGCTTCCGATGGGTTCTTGTAAGGCGTTCTTTTTGCAAGTGTAACCAAATTTTATCGCCCACCTGAAACTTATGTGGCACCAAATGTTGATCATGGCGTTGCTTGTACTTGTCATTGGACTTATGTAGGATATCCTGAACCTGTTGGTGGATGTCTTGGATCCGCTCAATGAACCAAGTGGCTTTGTCAGCTTCAATTGGAGCAGGATATGAGTCGATCGAGGTGACCGCAAGGGGAAATGCAACATCTATGGGACCCAATGGTTGGAATCCCAACCCCACCTGAAAGGGGTTGTGGCCAGTTGAGCTATGTAGGGCTTGGTTGTAGCTATGATGGACATAGGGAAGGCTCTCATCCCATGTGCGAGGGTGCTTTGAATTATACATGCAAAGGATATGCACAATCATTCGATTTACAACCTCATTTTGGCCATCTATTTGGGGGTGGAAGGCCGTGGATTTGGTGAGCTTGGTGTCCAGCAGTGACCAGAATGTGCTGAGAAATCGATTGTAGCGATCTAAGACAATGGTTTTTGGGATTCCAAAATGTACCCAGACTCGTTCAAAGAAGAGCTTGGTAGTGGCCTCTGCTATGATGCTCTTCTTGCAAGCAACCCGAATCACCATCTTAGAAAAGTGTTAAACAACCACAAAACACAATCATTTCCCCACTTGGTGGACGGGAGGCCTGACATGTAGTCCATTGAGATGGATTACCATGGCTTGTCAGGAGTAAGAAGAGGGGTGTACATGCCCTGTTTCTTCGTGGTTGGTTTGGCAATAACACATGCAATGCAGGACCTGATATACTTGCTGACCTCCTGTCGAAGTTTCGGCCAGTAGAAATGTCTATGTAGCATCGCCATTGTCTTTTTGACGCCGAAGTGTCCTACCACCCGATTATAGTGGGCTTCCCAGATCAGCTTCACTCGCTCGCTTGATGGAACACAGATATGGCCTAGACGACACAACAACCCATCTTGAAGATGGAAATTATCAACAACTGTGTTTGTACCCAACATTTGGTAGGTGGTGGCAAAGTTTGGGTCTGTCTCATAGAGATGGGGCCATCTAGAGGTCTCATGGGCGCAAGAGTCTAGCACCATGGTGAGTTTCGCGAATGGTGGTCTGTTGAGGCGATCAACGACGCGGTTGGTGCTTCATGTTTTATACTTGATGTTGAGGTGGAATTGTTGCAAGTATGTGGACCAATTTTGATGGCGATCATTCTGCAATTTTCCTTGTGTTTGCATGAACCGCAGTGGCTTATGATCAGTGTGGATGACTGTCTCCTTCCCAAGAATGTAATGTCTCCATTGGCAGCAAGCTTGCACAATGGAGTACATTTATTTTTCATAAGTAAGGTACTTATGGACAACATCTGATAGTGTCTCACTATCATAGGCCACGGAGTGGCCATGTTGAGTGAGAAGGACGTCCATAGCATAGTCTGAAGCATCTGTCTCGATCTCAAAGGGCTGCTGCAAGTCTGTTAGTGAAAGTACTGGGGCTGAGCACAAGTGTTGCTTCAAATCATCGAACGCTTGTTGTTGGGACCAGCCCCACGCAAATTTCCCCTTACCACCACCCCTGGTTATTTGGCTGAGGGCCCATGCAATATGGGAGAATCCCAACATGAACCTGCGGTAGAAATTGGCAAGGCCCAAGAAGCTTCGAAGCTCAGTGAGTGTGGTTGGGGCTAGCCAGTCACGAATGACTTAGATCTTGGCTGGATCCACATGTATGCCATGCTGATCAAAGATGTAGCCTAGGTAATGGACCCTGTCCATGCTGAAGGAGCATTTTTCCAAGTTGGTGTATAGCTTGTGCTGTCGCAGGGTGTGCAGAACCTGCTGAATATGTTGCAAGTGTTCGGCCCAAGTCTTGTTGTAAATGAGAATGTCATCCAGATACACCACTACAAAAGTATTGGTGAATGGTCACAGGATATCGTCCATCATCCTCATGAAAGTGGCTGGAGCATTTGTCAAACCAAAGGGCATGACCAACCATTCAAAAAGGCCATCCTTTGACTTGAAGGTGGTCTTCCATACATCTGTATGTTCTATCGAGACCTGGTGGTAGCCAAACTTCAGATCAATCTTACTAAAGTATTTGGCCCCCGTGAATTTATAAAGGAGGTCGTCGATTCGGGGAATCGTGTACCAGTTTCTGACTGTGATTTTATTCAGAGCCCGGTAATCAATGCAAAGTCATCGGGTTCCAACTTTCTTTTGTACCAGCACGATTGGGTTTCTGCAAGGTGATGATATGGGATGGATGTGTCCCTTGTGGAGCAGTTCTTGGATTTCTTGCTTGATCTCCTCATTCTCTAATAGAGAGCGACGATAGACTGGTCCATTGGGAAGCTGTGCATCGGGGGTCAGTTTGATGGGGTGCTTGACTTGGTAGTGCAGAGGTACCCCGATAGGTGAGGAGAAGATATCTGAGTATTCTTCCACGACCTTATCTACTTGGTTCTGCTATGTGGAGAGGTCAACCGCAGAGACCCTGGATGTGGTTGTGATATTTCTCTCATTCTGATAGCGAATCATGAAGAAGACAAACTTCCCCTTCTGAGAGATGACATTCATGCATTTCTTAGCAGAGATCAAGGAAATAACACTAGGTGGGACTACCTCGAGTCTCCTGTACAATTTCATGTTCAAAGGAATAATAAAACTACGAGGCCTAGAATCATATACATCATGACGTTTCCATAAATAAGGTTGACCCAAAAGAGCATCACAAACTTCGAGAGGAGAAACATCACACAATACCTCGTCTTTGAAGGGCTTGATGTCGTATGACAGTCGACACTGTTGGCTGACGCGAAGATCGCTTCCTTGGCGGAGACATCCAATGGTGTAGGGTTATGGGTGTGACGTTGTTAGCAGATCTAGCCGCTTGACGACCTCTACTGATATGAGGTTCTTCTGGCTACCACTATCAACTATGAAGTGCAACAGGGTGCCTTTTACCCACATCTATGAATGGAAGAGGTGCTCTCCTTTTGGCTCGTCTAGTTCACCAGGATGGAACTTGTTGGTAGCAATGGTGGCATTGGCTTCTATGTCAATGATCTATCTTCCCCTTTCTAGTTCTGACT
Source organism: Picea engelmannii (assembly GCA_009831015.1). Lineage (NCBI taxonomy): Eukaryota > Viridiplantae > Streptophyta > Pinopsida > Pinales > Pinaceae > Picea > Picea engelmannii. The sequence goes on along the minus strand of ML808699.1, from coordinate 31,541 downwards.
CAGAGTTAGAACCCACATATGATTCAAAGGCTTTCACTTTGGCCACAAGCGACTGCTTTGAGCATAAGCCAACAGTGTTATGCCAAGGGCTCTTATGGAAGTTGCACCACTTCCCGGTATCTTTCTTTGTCATTCCAGTGTCCTTCTTTGTTTGCGGCTTGGACTGGTTGTCCTGATACTGTCCATCTTTGTTCTGTTCTTTTTTCTGTGGGTTGGGGCCTCCCTTTCCTGGATTTTTTTATGAGGGGTTCCCAGGCCCAAATTGCCGCGTCTTTTGTTTGAGCTTCTGCTCGATTTTGACAGCATATCAGTAGGTCATGCCCAAGGATGAGATGTCTAGAAATTTAATTTCAGTCTGGATGTATCTATGCAAAGCACTGTGATACTTGAGCACCAGTTGTCGCTCCAAATATTTGATACCCAGCTTGGTGCGCAAGGTATGGAAGATATTTGTGAAATCTAGCAGTGCTTGGTCTCTTTCTTTCCGCAGTGTGGTCCATTTTGTTTACAAGTCATCATAACTTCCGAAAGGGTAGTATTATTCCTTAATAACATCCCTGAAGGATTCCCAGGTGGTCGTGACTATAAATAATGAGGGTTCCTTTGTTTCCTTTTTCTCACAGAAAGTTTCCCACCAATCTTTGACATGGGGAACGACTTTGAGGAGCGCAAAAGTAATCTTTTCCCCATTCGAAAAGTTATGGACAAAATAATACCCTTCTAGTAGATTCGACCACTTGTTTACAACATCTGCGTCTATCTGACCTTCAAATATAGGAATATCGAAGTTTATTTGTAACTTGAAGGGGGCGGCGCCTTCGCTCGAAGAAGATGCATCGCCTGTTTGTAGTCGCCGAAGGATTTGCATGAAACTATCCATCATCTCGTTCCTTTGTTGTGTGAGGGCTTCCTCAAGCAACATTTTGAAAGGATATCCTATCTCGTCATATTTATTTTCTCCTGCCATGAGAGGTCGGTTGGGCGTGCAAGAGCTTTTTTCCTCAAGAGAAACAAGCTCGAGACCCATCTCTTTGTACTCTGACCTTGTTGGGGACATGCAATAAGACGACAAGGTGCAGACCGCTATGATAGCACTGATCCAGATTTTATGAGCAGAACGAAATGACTATAGATTATTAACATGTGCTTAACACAAAATAATAGAGATACAGTAAAATTGATTTTATATTCAATAAATAAATAAGCTGCAACTGTAAAATGCAGCGAAAAACAAGCTTGCTGGAATGGTGGCGACTTATCTCTAAGAAGAGATGTGATGGCTGAGATCATTCAAAAGAAGATGGTTTCAATGAGGTTCTGAAGGCATTTTTACAATAAATAGGAATGTCAAAAACCCTAGACATCCAAAAACCTGACCCTAAGAGATGAAGCGCCAAAAGTCACGTGGGCCTCGTTTGGGTAAGTCAGTACATCAACTTCCTGCGGTCGTGACTTTTGCATACAATCTCCATTTGACGCGCTCAATACCTCATTAAAAATATACATCTGAGGAATACAACTTTTGTGTTAGCAGCATTGTAGGAATTTTCATATTGCTCCCCGTTTTCCCCAAAAAACGTCGTTTAGGGCCTCAAAACGGCTCCGGAAGTTTCAGGACCCGAAAAATTGCTAAAAATTGTAAATTACCAAAATTACTAGAAAACTGTTTTGAGCCAGTTGGAAAAGGTGGGTGGCCACCGATATCCTTCTGGATCAAAACCCTCCCTCCTTAGGAAGCATTGGTCTCCATTGCGTTGATTCCCCCCATCAGATGAGGAAATTTCTACTGAATTTGGCCCCGCGTGAGCCACTTGCCTTGGTGCAGGAGATGCCCTACTTTGACGACTCGATAAAGCTGAATCCTTTGCTGTCGAGTGCCCTTGATCTGTGTGTCCACAATCTTGTCACTATATTCATGTTGTATGCAGTTGGGATTGAGCTCTGTTGTTGTCAGTTGTTCTGCTACTTCTGAGGTGTCCAATAATGGTGGGAAATACGGGCGAAGGAGATCCACGTTGAACACTGGGTGCAGGCCAAGGAAAGGAGGAATGTTGAGATCAAAAGCATTATCCCCCACGACCTTGGCAATGGTGTATGACCCACAATGGAGTGGGAAAAGGTTCTGATGGGGTCCTGTAAGGCGTTCTTTTTGCAAGTGCAAGCAAACTTTGTCGCCCACCTGAAACTTATGTGGCACCTGATGTTGATCATGGCGTTGCTTGTACTTGTCATTGGACTTCTGTAGGATATCCTAAACCTGTTGGCGGATGTGCTGGATCCACTCAATGAACCGGGTGGCTTTGTCAGCTTTAATTGGAGAAAGAGACGAGTCGTTCGAGGTGAACGCAAGGGGAAGTGCAACATCTATGGGACCCAATGATTAGAATCCCAACCCCACGTGAAAGGGGTTGTGGTAGGTTGTACTATGCAGGGCTCAGTTTGTGCTATGCTGGACATAGGGAAGGCTCTCATCCCATGTGTGAGGGTGTTTGGAATTATACATGTGAAGGATATGCACAATCATTTGATTTACGACCTCGGTTTGGCCATCTGTCTGGGGGTGGAAGGTCATGGATTTGGTGAGATTGGTGTCCAACAGTGACCAGAGGCTCGAACAAAATGTGCTGAGAAATCGACTGTACCGATCTGAGACAACAATTTGTGGGATTCTAAAATGTACCCAGACTCATTCAAAGAAGAGCTTGGCAGTGGCCTCTGCTGTGATGCTCTTCTTGCAGGCAACCATAATTGCCATCTTAGAAAAGCGATCAACAACCACAAAACATATTTATTTTCTCGCTTGGTGGACAGGAGGCCCGACATGTAGTCCATTGAGATGGATTCCCATGGCCTATCAGGAGTAGGAAGAGGGGTGTACATGCCCTGTTTCTTAGTGGTTGGTTTGGCAATAACGTAGGCAGTGCAAGACCTGATATACTTGCTGACCTCCTGTCGAAGTTTTGGCCAGTAGAAATGTTTATGTAGCATCGCCACTATATTTTCGATGCTGAAGTGTCCTGCCACCCGACTGGTGTGGGCTTCCCAGATCAGCTTCACTCGCTCGCTTGATGGAACACAGATATGGCCCAGACGACACAACAACCCATCCCTAAGATGGAAATTATCGAAAACTATGTTTGCACCCAACATTTGGTGGCTGGTGGTGAAGTCCAGGTCTGTTTCATAGAGTTGGGGCCATCTAGAGGTCTCATGGCCGCAAGATTCTATCACCGTGGTGAGTGTCGTGACTGTAGGTCTGCTGAGGAAATCAACAACGCGGTTGGTGCTTCCTGTTTTATACTTGATGTTGAGGTGGAATTACTGCAAGTATGTGAACCACTTTTGATGGTGGTCATTCTGCAATCTTCCTTGTGTTTGCATGAACTGGAGTAGCTTATGGTCAGTGTGGATGACTGCCTCCTTCCCAAAAATGTAATTTCTCCACTGGTGACAGGCTTGCATAATGGAGTACATTTCTTTGTCGTAAGTAGGGTACTTACGGACAACATCTGATAGTGTCTCACTATGATAGGCCATGAGGTGGCCATGTTGAGTGAGAACGACACCCACAACATAGTTTGAAGCATCTGTCTCGATCTCAAAGGGCTACTGCAGGTATGGTAGTGAAAGTATTGGGGTTGAGCACAAGCGCTGCTTCAAATCGTCGAATGATTGTTGTTGGGATCGACCACATGCGAATTTCTCCTTACCACCACCCCTAGTTATTTGGCTGAGGGCCCATGCGATATGGGAGAATCCCAACACGAACCTGCGGTAGAAATTGGCAAGGCCCAAGAAGCTTCGAAGCTTAGTGAGTGTGGTTGGGGCTGGCTAGTCACAATTGACTTGGATCTTGGATGGATCCACATGTATGCCATGATTATCAACGATGTATCCCAGGTAATGGACCCTGTCCATTCCGAAGGAGAATTTTTCCAAGTTGGCGTATATCTTGTGTTGCCGCAGGGTGTGCATAACCTGCTGAATATGCTGCAAGTGTTCAGCCCAAGTCTTGTTGTAAATGAGAATGTCATCCAGATACACCACTACAAAATTATTGGTGAATGGTAACAGGATATCGTCCATCATCCTCATGAAAGTGGTTGGAGCATTTGTCAAACCAAAGAGCATGACCAACCATTCAAAAAGGCCTTCCTTTGACTTGAAGGCGGTCTTCCATACATCTATCTGTTCTATCAGGACCTGGTTTTAGCCAGAATTTAGATCAATCTTACTGAAGTATTTGGCCACCGTGAGTTGATCAAGGAGGTCGTCGATTCGGGGAATCAGGTACTGGTTTCTGACTGTGATTTTATTTAGAGCCTGATAATCAATGCAGAGTCTCCAGGTTCCATCTTTCTTCTGTACCAACACGATTGGGCTCCCGCAAGGTGATGAGATAAGACATATGTGCCCCTTGTGGAGCAGTTCTTGGATCTATCTCTTGATATTCTCATTCTATAACAGAGAGCAGCGATAGACTGGACCATTGGGCAACAGTGCGCTAGGGGTCAGATCGATGGGGTGCTTGACCTGGCAGTGCAGAGGTACCCCGGTAGGTGAGGAGAAGATATCTGAGTATTCTACCACGACCTTATCTACTTGCTTTTGTTGTGTGGAGAGGTCGGTCGCAGAGACCCTGGATGTGGCTATGATCTTTCACTCATTCTGAGAGCGAATCATGAAGAAGACAAACTTCCCCATCTGAGAGATGACCTTCCTGCATTTCTTATTGGAGATCAAGTAAATAACACTAGGTGGGTCTGCCTTGGGTATCCTTTACAATTTCCTGTTCAAAATAATAATAACACTACAAGGACTAGACTCATGTACAACATGACGTTTTCATAAATAAGGTTGGCCCAAAAGAATATCACAAACTTCAAGAGGAGCAACATCACACAATACCTCATCTTTGAAGGGCTCGATGCCGTACGACAATCATCACTGTTGGATGATGCGGAGATCGCTTCCTTGGCGGAGCCATCCAATGGTGTAGAGTTGTGAGTGCGGCGTTGTCGACACAACTAGCCGCTTGATGACCTTTGTTGAGATGAGGTTCTTCTGGTTACCGCTATCAACAATGAAGTGCAGCAAGGTGCCTTTTACCCACATCCGTGAATGGAAGAGGCACTCTCCTTCTTCTGACTCATCTGGTTCACCAGGCTCCAGCCCGGTGGTAGCAATGGTGGCACTGGGTTCGACGTCAATGATTCATCTTCCCCTTTCTGGTTCTGACTTAGAGTCAGAACCCACATCTGATTCAGAGGATTTCACTTCGGCCACCGGCGACTGCTTTGAGCGACAGTCGACAGTGTTATGCCAAGGGCTCTTATAGAAGTCGCACCACTTCCTGGTATATTTCTTTGTCTTTCCGGTGTCCTTCTTTGCTTGCGGATTGGACTGGTTGTCCTGATACTATCCATATTTTCTCTGTCCTTTGTTCTATGGGTTGGGGACGCCCTTTCCTAGATTTTGTTGTGCGGGGTTCCCAGGCCCAAATTGTTGCGTCTTTTGTTTGAGCTTCTGCTCAATTTTGAAGGGGTCGCCATATGAACCCCTCTTTTGTGAGGGGTTCATATGGAAAATCCATAGAAGGACAATCTGGCCTCTCCCAAAAGACACACCAGAATCCATCCTGATCCCGATCAGGTTTTGATATATTCAGATTCAGAAAATCTTGTGACCTGGAGGAACATTAGAGAGCGCCGAGCCTCCTTTTTCTTAAGTAACCCTTATCTAGAATCTCTCCTTCTGTTTTTCATCAAAATGTTGAATCTGTATATATGACTGATATACCTGAAGATTCACGTTCTGTTGCTAAATTTCCTCCAGAACTGTTAATAGATCTCCAAAATTATGCTCTAGAATTTAATCAAGAAGTCAATTCTTCCCATCGACCCTTCTTGAAAATTCCTCTTCCTCCTTTGTCTTTTGAATCCCATAACATCATTCTGAAAAATATTATGCTTGGATTAGGTGGAGGAAGACCTAAGGGAAATCAACCTCTCCCACCCCCTATAAATCATTGGCTCACTTCCATATTTTCCCCACTAAATCCGCCCCAAATTACCCATGACCTTCCTGAGAATTACATGAAATATCTGCCCAAATTTGATGGGGATAAAACTCATTCAATTGAAGAGCATATGAGTGATTTCTGAGACTTTAAAGATGACCAATTTGTAGAGCACGATGATGTCTTCATAAGGTTATTTATCCAAAATTTGGGGGGAGATTTTAGAAAATGGTTCATAGAATTACCTATTTCTTCAATTGATAGTTGGATAGCTCTAGAAGCTGCCTTTATGAGACAGTGGGGTGAGAAATGGGACAAACTATACTACCTGAATGAATTTGTCTCACTCAAGAAAAGAGCCAATGAAAATGTTGATGATTTTAATAGGAGGTTTAATAAGCTATATAACAAGATCCCTGTAGATATAAAACCATCCCAACTAGTAGCCAAAGTGACATACGTTGGGGCATTTGATGTTGATTTTTCCATGACTTTGAGAGAAAAAAGATCCCTGACCCTGCTAGTAATGCAAGAGGATGCAATAGACATAGAATGGAATATGATTGCATCAAGAAATATGAAACAAAAATAGGATCATGAAGAAAATAAAAATCTTAGGGAGGACTGTGGCACTTCTGATCCAAGTAGAGAACCCCAAGAGGCAAAGATGGATAAGATGTCAATATTGATCAGGAATATGACAAACAAAATTTCTAGATTTGAGATAGAGCATAACAATGCAAAGAGAAAACCCCAAGAGGGAGGCATAAGGAATCTTAATCCTAATCAGTTCATAAGACCTCTTAATCCACAACTCGTGAGAAGGGAGAGAAGAAACGAAGAACAACATATTCAACCCCCTGTAAAAACCAACAATGATAACAACTTTATTGAAGAAGTAGTGGATGAAGGATATGATGAATACACGGAAGAAATCCACCTACTTCAAGATGAGAATGATGTCATACATCTAACTCAAAATGATTATGAGGAGTCTCTAAATCCTAAGAAATTGGTGCTTGATTCTCAACACAACAAAGGAGCTTTATCCTCATTTCATTACAGAATTTCTGTTGATGCACTACAGGATGAGATGCATAATAAGTATGATCTCATGCCTTGACAAAAAGAAGTTGTTGTAGAAATTCAACCTTAGGATAAAAAAGTTGGTCCAAAGATGTCTAAAGATAAAGCTAAAGAGGTGTTAGACATCCCTTAGGTAGATGAAGTTTTGGAGCCTGTAAAAAAGGAAAAAGAAACTAAATAATTTGAGGAATTAGTTTCACCTTTCAATATTGAACGTGAGATATCCAAGATCAAGATTCTTATGCCTTTGGTGGAGCTAGCTAAAAACCCCTCATACCATAAACAAATTGATAAAATGATGCAGGGGAAGGGATCAACAAATCCTCATGATACTTTGAATGTACAAGATGAATCCCCTACCATAGTTTTTGGTCCTCATATTGATGACAAAGAGGAATCTGTGGAACCTTTCTATGTGACCTTGAATATTCATGATAAGATGTTGCACAATTGTATGCTTGATTTTGGAGCATCACACAATCTTATTCCCAAAGTAGTCATGGAAAAGTTAGGGTTAGAAATAACCAGGTCGTATTACGAACTCTATCTGTTTGATGATAGAAAAGTGAAGTGTTATGGGTTGATTAAAGACATGGTTGTCACCCTAGGCAAGCTACCTGTAAAGAGCATTATGATGGACGTGGTGGTGGCTGATGTACCAAAAAATTATGGTATGTTGTTGTCCAGAATTTGGGCACGAAAATTTGGAGGCACTATCCAGATGGATATTGCTTATGCCATTGTAGAAATTTTTGGAGGAGAGCTCAGAAGATGATATCAAGAGACAAAGTTTGCTTATGTGGTGAGGATCAGAACAACCCTATGAATGCTATATATGTTGTTGATGAAGATATGGCCTGTTGTATCTTATCTGTAAATGAAGAATACAATAAAACCCCAATGATGGTATATCCTCTTGCAATCCCTGTGGAAGAAGTGGATGGTATATGTAAATTTTTTTTTGATGGTGCATGCTCAAAAGAAGGAGTTGGAGCTGGCATAGTGCTCATCTCCCCTACTATTTTTTTTTTTTCAGTTGTCCTACAAACTTGAGTTTGAGGCCACAAATAACGTGGTTGAATATGAAGCCTTGATCTTAGGCCCAGAGGAAACAAGAAAGATGCAAATTACCAAGATGGTGGTATTTGGGGATTCAGAGATAATTGTGCAACAAGTTAAAGGATCCTATCAAACAAGGCATCCAAGGATGAGAACGTACACAAAATAGGTATGGGAACTGATTGATAATTTTTATGTAGATTTTAATATTTCTATTATTTTGAGAGAGTTTAATCAACCAACTGATTCCTTATCAGTAGGTGACAGTACCTTTAAAGTACCAGTCACCCCTCAAATTAAAAATGAGATCGAGATGATATATATAGACCTTCCATTCCTGATAATATCAAATACTGACAATTTTTTGAAGATGATCAACATATTAAAAAGTTCATGGAAGTGATAGATGAGTTTGAAAATAATCATATCGATTCAGATGATGAAGAGGACAACAAATAGGAGATTGGTGGGGAAGCCGAACAAATTCCTGAATTCAACAATTACATGGATGAGCATAAAGTCTTGCAGCTCAAGAATAACTTCATTCCCAAAGGATTGGTGCCTTTAGAAAAATAGTTTGATAGAAATGATGTACCTTTCAAACCAATTTTCCTCCCCAAAGATGATAACATTGAGTAATATAATATAGAGACTAAAAAAGATCCTAAATATATTAAGTTGTCCAAAAATATTCATGTTGATCATAGGGTAGAGTATTTGCAGCTTTTCAAAGAATACATGGATGTCTTTGCATGGAGATACGAGGACCTAAAAACTTATGATACAAGTATCATCCAGCATTGAATACCCCTCAAACATGGTACTAAGCCTTTCAGGTAGAAGCTCGGGAAATTTAATCCTCTTCTTTTGCCTAACATTGAGAAAGAGGTGAGAAAACTATTAGATGCCCAGACTATTATTCCCTTAAGATAATCTAAATGGCTTGGTAATTTAGTTCCAATGAGGAAGAAGAGTGGGGAGATAAGGCTATGTGTAGACTTCAGGAACATGAATAAATTCTCATTAAAAGATAACAACCCCTTTCCCAAGATGGATCATATACTGCAGAAAGTAGTATGGGAAAACAAGATATCCATGATCGATGGTTTGTTCGGATACAACCAAGTGGCCATGCACCTAGATGACAGAGAGAACACAACATTCACAACACCATGGGGAACTTTAATGTATGAAAAAATGCCTTTTGGTATGATAAATGCAAGAGCAAATTTGTCGTATACCAATGGATTGCTAAGATTCAGGAGTATGACATGGATATCAAGCCCATAAATCTAGTAAAAGGACAAGGACTGGCCAGGCTATTCGTTGAATCTGATTGCATAGTTTTGGACTTGAATGCATTGTCAACAAACATCGTAGCAATAGAGTGTGAAGAGGATGAAACAAAATAGCCATCCTCAGAGGTAAGTGCCAAATTTTCTCAGTTTGATTGGTATAAAGACATCATCTTCTACTTGCAAAATTTCAGCTGCTCACTAGCATGGGATAAAGCCAAAGCTAGGTATATTAATCTTAAGGTTGTAAAGTATTGCATATTGGGGGGAAATCTGTTTTGGAAAGACCCAAGGGGAATCCTACTGAATTGTCTCACTGAAAGAGAAATTGAGGGCATAATCATTGAGTTTCATTAGGGTGTGTGGGGTTTACCATGCTTGGAGAGCCACTTCATACAAGATCCTTAGATTTGGATATTACTGGCCCTCTTTATTTTCTAATGTAAATTGCTTGTTTCAGGCATGTGTAGAATGTCAAATGTTTGCAGCAAAGTAGAAGTTATTTCCCCTCCCACTAAAACCAATCAAAGTTGAGACACCTTTTCAACAATGGGTATTAGACTTCATTAGAGAGATTAATCTAAATTCAAGTGGACAACACAAATGGATTTTGATAGCCACAAATTATTTCACAAAATGGGTAGAGGCCATACCTACAAGGGAAGCCACCGATACAGTCATCATAAAGTTCCTAGAGGAAAATATCTTGGCCAGATCTGGGTGCCCAAGAAAGATCATTGTCGATAATGCTCTGGCCTTCAAATCTTACAAATTGGTTAATTTTTGTCAAGACTATAATATAGAGTTGGGACACTTTACTACTTACAATCCATAGGGAAATGGTTTGGTTAAATCCTCCAATAAGAACCTTATCAGTATTATCAAGAAAATGTTATCTCAAAATAAGAAGCCATGGGATTCCCACCTGAAATATGTTGTTTGGGCAGACATAGTTAGAATCAAGAGGGCCATTGGAACTTCCCCTTTTCAGCTAGTGTATGGGTTTGAATCCATTTTCCCCATTCAAATCGACCTCCCTGTGATGAAATTATTGCAAGATGAGGGGGAAGAATTAAATGACATGCAAAGAAGAATTAACCAGTTGATTGAAGTTTAGGAGTTAAGAGAGCAAGTTCAGATAAAGTCTCACGCTCATCAAGCAAGAATAAAAGAAATATTTGACAAAAGGACCAAAGAAATAAATTTTATGATAGGGGATTTGGTCTTGAAATGGGATGCCCAAAGAGAAGCTAAAGGGAAACATGGAAATTTTAAAAATATTTGGCTTGGACCCTTCCAAGTGGTTGCAACCCAAAATAACAACACTTATGATTTAGCTCAGCTGGATGGATAATTGTTTGGGGATCTTGTAAATGGGAGGTTCCTCAAGAACTTCTTGTAGTATTGATCATTATAAAATGTTCTTACCCTGTACATAAATAATCCCTTTTCATTTATGTTCATGAATTTTTAATTTTACTTCATTCACCATTCATTAATTCAACAAGTAGGTAGATTTCTAATGCTGTAAGTTGTTGAGCATTTTTGTGTCACATATCAGATCAATTTTAAGGTCTGAAGGAGATGTATATTTCCGGCCAGACTACATAACCCAACAAAACAAGTCACTTAGTCTATAGTTCTCCGCAGACCACAAGGGTATGTTGTCGTCGGTGGAGCCAAATGTTAGTACTGTATTTATTATTGCAGTTAAATGAAGGATGAGTAAAGTTATAAGGTCGATATCAAATGAGTTAGCAGCAAGAAGTCGAGCTTTAGGAGATTTTGTGCAACTCATAGAAACATTTTCCTAAGGAAGAATTAAGAAACAACAAGAAAATCCACGCCCTTGTGCGTATAAGGCAAAAGTTAATCCCTTAGGGCTTGACACAATACAAAGGGGCTTGTCGTAGTACCTTAAGGAGATTGTCATAGTACCAAAAGTGATCCAGGTGGATATCAGTGGTCACCCACCTATTCCAACTGTCTCACATATAAATTTCATCTTGGCAGTTTCAATTTTCATCTTGGCAATTGTTTTCTATCTTTTCGGGTCCTAAACTTTCGGGGTTGTTTCAAGACCCTAAACAATGTGTTTTGGGCCCACCACAATCACACTATAGATGGAGTTAGAGTGTGATGGAATTATGTGTATTCCTTGGATATACCTTTCCAATAGGCTATCGTGCACCTAAAAGAAATATTGTATGCAAAAGTTACAACCCTAAGAAGTTGATGTACCAACTTACCCCAACGGGGCCCACATGAATTTTGACGCTTCATCTCCTAGGGTTAGGTTTTTGGATGTCTAGGGTTTTGGAATTCATGTTTGATGTAAAAAGGCCTTTGGAGCCTCATTTTATTCATCTTCTTATGAATTAGCGTAGTTGTCACATCTCTTCTCAGAGATCAACTGCCACCATTCTAGCAAGCTTATTTCAGTCTGTATTTTACAGTTTCAACATATTTATTATTTAATAGAAGTCAAGTTTTACTGTATGTCCGTTATTATTCACCGTTTCTCTCTGATAATATTACAGATCTGTGTTTTCATTTCGTTCTGCTCATAAATCCAAATCATTGGTATCAGAGCGGTCTGCTCCTTGTTGTTTTTAGTGCATGTCCCTGACGAGGTCATAGTATAAAGAGTTGGGTCTCGAGCTTGTTTCTCTCAAGGACAACTTCTCTCACACACCCAAGCAACCTTCCACGATGGCAGAAAATAAAGATGACAGGATAGGAGATCCTTTCAAAATGTTTCTAGAGGAATCCCTCAAGCAAAAAAGTAACGAGATGATGGACAACTTTGCACAAATATTTCAATGATTGCTGACAAGCAACACATCTACCTCAAGCTGAGGAGCCACCCCCTTCAAGGTACAAATCAATTTTTATATTCATATATTTGAAGTTCAAATAGATGCAAATGCTTTAGATAAATGGTTAAACCTTCTAGAAGGGTATTTTTTTTCCACAACTTTTTCGATAGAGAAAAGATTACATTTTCGCTCCTCAAGGTTGTCCCCCATGTCAAAGATTGGTGGGAGACTTTCTGTGAGAAAAATGAAATAAAGGAATCTACATTATTTGTAGTTGCACCCACTTGGGGTTCCTTAAGGTATGTTATTGAGGAACAATACTACCATGTTGGAATATATGACGACCTATATATAAGATGGACCACAATGCGGCAAGAAAGGGATCAAACAATGCCAGAGTTCACCAATGTCTTCCATACCTTGTGCACCAATATGGGTATCAAATACTCTGAGCGACATCTGGTGCTCAAGGACTGCGACAATTTGCATAGATACATCTAAAGAGAAATGAATTTTTTGGACATTTCATCCTTGGGTGCGACCTATTGATATGCTCTCAAAATCGAGTAGAAGCTTAAACATAAGACATGGAAGTTTGGGTCTGCAAACCCCTCATAGCAGAAGCAGGGAAAATTTGGCCTTAGCCCATAGAACAAAGGGAATATCAAGGATGGGAAACCTTAAGACAACTAGTCCAAAACGTAACAAATAAAGACACTGGAAAATGGTGTGAGTTCCATAAGAGCTCCTAGCATAACATCATTGAATGCTGCTCAAAGAAGTCATTGGTGGTTTGAATCAGATGCATAATCCAAATTTGACTCAGAACAAGAAAAAGGGAGACAGATCATTGATTTAGAACCGAGTGCCACCATTTCTACCACCACCAAGGTCCAGCCCGACGAACCTGATGAACCAGAGGAAGGTGAGCACCTCTTTCATTAATATATGTGGGTGAAGGGTACTTCGTTGCACTTCATCATTGATATTAGTATCCAGAAGAACCTAATCTAAATAGAGGTCATTAAGTGGTTGGTTTTGCTGACATCACCACACCCATAGTCGTACACCATCGGATGGCTATGCCAAAGGAGTGATCTCTCTGTCAACCAACAGTCTCGCCTGGCCTATGCCATCAAGCCCTTAAAAGATGAGGTATTGTGTGATGTCTTCCCCCTTTAATTTTGTGATGTTCTTTTGGGCCAAGCTTATTTATGGAAACATCATGTTGTATATGAATGTAGGCCTCGTAGTGTTATTATTACTTTGGACAGAAAATTATACATGATACCAGAGGTAGTCGCATCTGCCTCCATTTCCTTTATCTCTGCGAAGAAATGCAGGAAGTTCATCTCTCAGACTGGGAATTTTTTATTCTTCGTGATTCACGCTCAGAGTGAGCAGAAGATTGTAGCCACATTTAGGGCCTCCATGAAAGGTCTCTCCATGCAACAAAAGCAAGTGGATAAGGTCGTGGAAGAATACAAATACATTATCTCCTCACCCACTAGGGTGCCTCTGCACTTTCAGGTCAAGCATTCAATCAATCTGACCCCCAACGCACCGCTACCTAATGGGCTAGTATATCACCTCTCTCTGTCAGAAAATGAGGAAATCAAGCACCATATCCAATATCTGCTCCAAAGGGTTACATTCGCTCAAGATCATGACCTTTTGGAAGCCCAATCGTGCTTGTGCAGAAGAAAGATAGGTCCTCGCGAATCTGCATTGATTGCCAGACCCTAAACAAAATCACAGTCAGGAACCGGTACCCAATTCCTTGAATTGACAATCTACTTGAACAGCTCAAGGGGTCCAAATACTTTAGTAAGATTGATCTGAAGTCCGGATATCACCAGTTCCCAATAGATCATACTGATGTATGGAAGACTGCCTTCAAGTCCAAAGAAGGTATTTTTGAATGGTTGGCCTTGCCCTCTGGCTTGATAAATTCCCCAACAACTTTCATGAGGATGATGGATGATATCTTGCAGCGTTTCACCAATTATTTTGTGGTAGTGTAATTGGATGACATCCTCATCTTCAACAAGAATTGGGCAGAACACTTGCAACACATTCAATAGGTTCTGCACACTTTGTTCCAACAAAATCTCTATGCAAATTTGGAAAAATGATCCTTCAACATGAACATGGTCCATTACCTAGGCTACATTGTTGATGAGCATGGGGTGCATGTCGATCCAACCAAAATCTAGGTCATCCGTGACTGGCTAGCCCCGACCACACTCACTAAGATCCAGAGCTTCTTAGGCCTTGCCAATTTCTATTGCAGGTTCGTGTTGGGATTCTACCACATTGCATGGGCTCTTAACTAAGTGACTAGGGGCGGTGGCAAGGAAAAATTTGTATGGGGCCAGTCGCAATAGAAAGAGTTCGAAATTTGAAGCAGGGCTTGTGCTCAGCCCCGGTGCTCTCATTACCTGGCCTGCAATAGTCGCTTGAGATTGAGACAGATGCTTCAGAATATGATGTGGGTGCAGTTCTCACTCAACATGGAGATATTGTGGCCTATCATAGCGAGACACTATCATATAATTTCCGTAAGTACCCCACTTAAGACAAATATATGTACTCCATTGTACAAGCCTGTTGCCAGTGGAGGAATTACATTCTTGGGAAGGAGACAATCATCCAGACTGATCATAAACCTCTACAATTCATGCAGACACAAGGAAAATTACAAAATGACCGCTATCAGAAGTGGTCCACATACTTGCAATAGTTCCATCTCAACATCAAGTATAAGACAGGGAGCACCAACTGCGTCACTGACTTCCTCATCCGACCTCCAATTCCCGCACTAACCGCGGTGCTACACTCCTACGAACATGAGACCTTTGGATGGACCCAACTCTATGAGTGAGATCCTGAATTTTCCACTACCTACCAGATGTTGGGCACAAACATAATTGTCATTGATTTTCATCTGCAGGACAGGTTGTTGTGTCATCTGGGCCATCTTTGTGTTCCATCAAGCAAGCAAGCGAAGCTAATTTGAGAAGGTCACTACATCTAGGTGGCATGACACTTCGGTGTAGAGAAGACAGTGGTAGTGCTACAACAACATTTCTATTGGCCAAAACTCTGACAGGATGTCAGCAAGTATATATGGTCCTACACGACTTGTGCCATTTCCAAACTGACCATTAAGAAATAAGGCATGTACACCCCTCTCCCTACTCTTGATAAGACTTGAGAATCCATCTCTATGGACTACATGTGGGGCCTTCCTTCAACCAAGCAGGGATATGACTGTGTTTTCGTGGTTGTTGATTGATTTTCCAAGATGGTGATTCTGGTCGCCTGCAAGAAGAGCATCACAACAGAGGCCATTGCCAAGATCTTCTTCGAACAAGTGTGGGTATATTTTGGGATACCACAAATCATCATCTCTGATCGGGATAGTCGGTTCCTCAACACATTTTGGTCGAGCCTCTGGTCATGGCTAGACACCAAGCTCACCAAATCCACGACCTTCCACCCCCAAATGAATGGCCAAACCGACATCATCAACATGATGATCGTGCATATTTTGCACATTTACAATTCAAAGAATTTGCACACATGGGATGAGAGTCTTACCTATGTTCAACACAGTTACAATATATCCATACATAACTCAACCGACCACAACCCCTTTCAGGTGGGGTTGTGATTTCAACCATTGGGTCCCATGGATGTTTCACTACCCCTTGCATCCACAAAAGCATAATCATTCCATGCGCAAACCAAAGCTGAAAAAGCCACCCGGTTCATTGAACGAATCCAATGCATCTCCCAATAGGTTCAGGATATTTTGCAGAAGTCCAATTCCAAGTACAAGAAGCGCCATGATCAACATCGTGTGCCACACAAGTTTTAGGTGGGAGATAAATTTTGGTTGCACTTGTAGAAAGAACGCCTTACATGACCCCATCAGAAGCTTCATCCACTTTTCTATGGACCTTATACCATCACCAAGGCTTTGGGTGACAATTCTTTTGAGCTCAACATTCCCCCCTTCTTTGGCTTGCACCCAGTGTTTAATGTGGACCTCCTTCGGCCATACTTTCCACCATTATTGGACACCTCAAAGGTAGCATAATAGTTGACACTGACATAGATCAACCCTTCCTGCATGGAACATGAATCCACTGATCACATCGTGGAAACACAAGTCAAGGGAACTTGCCAACAAAAATTTCAACTTTATTGTGTTGTCAAAGTAGAGCAACTCTTGCACCAAGGCAAGTGGCTCACCCAAGGCCAAATTCAACAGAAATTTCCTCATCTGATGGGGGAACTCAACGTAATGGAGATGATTGCTTCCTAAGGGGGGAGGATTGATCCAGGTGGATATCAGTGGCCACCCACCTATTCCAACTGGATCACATACATATTTCGTCTTAGCAATTTCATTTTTCATCTTGTTAGTTTTTTTTCTAGATTTTCGGGTCCTAAACTTTCGTGGTCGTTTTGAGGTCCTAAACAACGTTTTTTGGGCCCACCACAGTCACATTATAATTGGAGTTAGAGTGTGACAACATAATCTGTAGTCCTTAGATAGACCTTTCCAACGAGCTATTGTGCGCCTAAAGCGAGGATTGTATGCAAAAGTTATGACCCCGGGAAGTTGATGTACCAACTTACCCCAACGAGGCCCACATGACTTTTGGCACTTCATCTCCTAGGGTTAGGTTTTTGGATTTCTAGGGTTTTGTCATTCATGTTTGATGTAAAAATGCCTTTGGAGCCTCATTGTAGTCATCTTCTTGCGAATGAGCGTATCTGTCACATCTCTTCTCAAAGATAAGCTACCACCATTCTAGCAAGCTTGTTTCAGTCTACATTTTATAGTTTTCGCATATTTCTTATTTAATAGAAGTCAAGTTTTATTGTATCTCTATTATTATTCACTGTGTATCTGTGTTAATATTATAGATCTATGTTTTCATTTTGTTCTGCTCATAAATCCTTATCAAAAAGGGGCTTGTCAAGGTCCAAAAGGGGTTTTGTTGTGCATAAAAAAGGGGGGCTGAGTCAATAGCCCAGGGGCTTTCCACAAGACTGCAGCCTAAAGGCACAAATTTAATCATTTTCCAGGCCCCTAAAGATCAAAGAATCAAATTATGTCACATGCACGACTTTTAAATCAATTTTCGTTGGAATTCTCTCGTCAGAGTTCCCCTTGCAACCTAGCTACCAAGCGCCCCAATGGGTGTACCTACGAGGAACAACCCAAATTTGATAGGCGCTATCAGTCGTTCCCATGAGAAGATCAACGGTATATATTTTATCTCGAGTATTAAAGCCTCCCGACCAGGGGTCACATCAGCATGCTAGTGAGGCATTATTAGAGCCAATTAGAGAATGCCACGTGGACATGTGGAACCCACTAGACACACAAGTAAATATGTCAAAATTGGGTGACACATGTCTTGTTTCCCTGCCACATCAGTGCCAACGTAGACTAGTAAAAATGTGCCACGTTTCAAAGATGAGATCAACATGACGAGTTTTTAGCTTAGTCGATTTCTGTTTTCGACCACAGTGAGATCAACATATCTCATTTAATCTCCTTTTCCTCCGATCGATATTTACTTCGCAGTTCTCCTCTCGGAGTCACATTTAGATCCAAGCCTCAAGCACTCTGAAGAGGTTCCTCTGATGGACAGTGAAAATCTGCTCGTACCTCATTCGAGTGGGACTGATCAATGATCCATATTAGATCTTTGATCTCAATATTGTCCTGGTTGGGTGTCATGTCAGCTTGTCAGCAGAGCACTGTCATAGCCAATTGGAGGTTGCCACGTGGACATGTGGAACCCACCAAAATTCATAGGTAAAGGTCTCAAATCCGAGTGACACATGTATTTCTCCCTTGCCACATTAGTACCACTGTGGGCCAATAGAAATACACCACATGTCCAAGATGACATCACCATGATGATATTTTCCTTAGTCGATTATGGGTTCTTGGTTGAGCTATATCGACGACTCATGCGTTTCGTACCTCCCTGTGCAGCTCTAGATCGACGACCGAGACTTAATTTACAATCCTCTTTTCAGAGTCCCTTTAAAATTGATCCTACAACACTCCGAAGAGGCCCCTCCGATGGACGGTCCATATCTATTCGGACCTCATTCAAGTGGGATCAATGAATGATATAGATCTACTCCAAGGTATCAAATCCTCTCGACCAGGCGTCACATCAGCCTTCCAGCAGAGCACTACCAAAGCCAACCAACGTCTGCCACGTGGAGATGTTGAACCCACCACATACATAGGATAATATCCTGAAAACAGGGGACACATGTCCTACTTGTTTTCCACATCAACGCCAGCGTAGACCAGTGAGAAGGTGCCACGTGTCTAGGGTGGCGTTATCATAACAATGTTCATTCCTTAACCGATTTTTGCGCTCAAGTCTAATGTTGGCATGTGAATCGAGGATGTGATGAAATATTCTTTGATACTCTCTTTTCGGAGCGGTGAAGCTTCCACGATCTTCTGAATGTCGAACAATAAGATCCAATGGTATCGAAGAAGGAATATTCTTTGATGTTCTTGTCAGGGTCCTTGCCATGTCGACATCAACATAGGAAAATAAAGGGGCTTCCACGCATCCAGGATGATGTCCACATGAAGATTATTTCTTTAGCCTTATTTTGGGTTTGTGATCGGTGAGATCAGTGGCTCTTGGATTATCTCATGTTCCTCCAATCAATGGTCGAGATGATCTCCTTTTGGAGTCCCTCTCGGGACCTCGCTCTTAATCAATCTGAAGTGGTACCGATGATCAACGATTGATATTGCTTGCCGAGATAGATCCAATGGCTATTGAGTTGCACAATCTTTGCAGATTTGATTTCATGCTTCAAGGTAACAAACTCATCGGGCCACCGATCAACAACTGATATTACTCACCGGAATCGATTTGATGACTGATGAGTCACGCAATCCTTGCAGTTATGATTTCGAACTTACAACCAAAGAGGAAAATGATTACACATATTTCTAAGGAGTAGAGCGTGATAAATTTTTCGGTTTGCAGGTGTACGGTTGTCCCACAATATTAATATGTAACATAATTTCATCGGGGTGAAGGGAAACTGAATTTCACCAGTGGGAAAACTGCTCAAGAATCAAGAAGCCGTAAGAATAATCAAGAAGATGGAAATGGTTTCAAGAAGTGGTTTTAAGGCATGGGAGAGAGGAATAAAAGATAATGAAGTCACCCATTGTGAAGGTCGACACTTTTGGGAGTTAAATATTTTCTTGTAACCAGAGTTGTTCGACCACAAAAACCTTGAGCATAGTGAGTTGATAAATGCAGTAGGCACCATAGATTCTTCCCCCGCGTTTAAGTTTCAATATGTATTTCCTCTCTACAATATTTGTGTTCTTGTAAAGAATCTCCTCCCATTCTGGATTTTCTTGTATCATATATGATTTATAAAAGCTCAAGTAGCAAACTATTCATCATATTCAGTGTTACTGTGTGATGTCTAGTTATGATATAGAGTTGATTCCCTCTGAATGTGTGACCAGTTCTGGTTATTTCTTTATGCATTTGAATGATATGTAGAGGGTACATCCATGCATTTAGATGTATGAAGATATTAATTGTTTGAAGTATGTTTTATTTATATGTATGCATCTGTTAGAGCTGTTGAATTCTTAATTGCTCAGCACACTATTATTTTCCATGGGCTACAAGATTCATTCTTAGCAGTGCCATGTATGTTTCTTTTGTTTTTCCTATGATCCAACATTTCATCTTCCTTTTAATCTTGATTTCATGAAACACTCATGGACAAATGCCTTTGATATTTGAGAGCATTTTTTTAGCTGGACTAATAATTGTTTGAGGTCCTATAATTTCAAAATAAAGAGAGATCTAGAGGGGAAAACTTCCCAAATATTGCACAATTATTTTACTGCAAATCTCTCCTTAAGATTCATCTTGAGTCTTGGCCCCTGGGGTGCCTCAGGGTCATTCCAATAGCAACCTGGAACATCTCGAGGGATAACATCCGAAATGGCGCCATTGTCAGGGACGCAAGTTAAAGAAATATTTCTCGGGGATATGACATTGTAAGCTCTGAGTCTTTACGGTGAACATGCCTCATGCACTTGGCTGTTAATTTTAGCTCAGTTGGATGGATAATATTTCACAAAATGGGTATAGGCCATACCTACAAGGGAAACCACCGATACATTCATCATAAAGTTCCTAGAGGAAAATATCTTGGCCAGATTTGGATTCCCAAGAAATATCATTGTTGATAATGCTCATGCCTTCAAATATGCCAAATTGGTTAAGTTTTTTCAGGACTATAACAGAAGGAAAGAAAAAAAAAGGATGAGGGTGAAATATACAGTAGAAATATACAAGATGGGGAAGAAAAGAAGGGCTATGTATAATGTTGACAAGATGGAATCAAACAAAGAAATGTTTGAGATATTGCCCATTAACATGCAATATATGAACTATTCCCTTCACATATTTCACTAGATAAGAATTGAAACCAAATTTTTTTTTTCAATTTGATAGTCTGATCCAGAGATATTCAAACTTAGTATGAACAAATGACTTTTCTTTTGCTTTGTTCTAGAGTAAAACCAACTGATTATTGTTCTTAAAACTTTGATTGCTCAGGCCTTCTAAATCTTCTCTCCTCAATTACTTGAAAAATAAAAATTCCATCTAACTAAATCCCTCACGTCCAATGGTTACTCCATCTCCCAAATCAACAAATCCTTTTGCTCAACCCACAATCCCAAATAAAAAAACTCCTCCTCCTCTTACTAGCACTTGGCTTTTATTTCTCCTCCTTACATCCATGGCACCATTGATCACATATCTCAAATTTTGGCTAAAAATAATATTAAAACCATTTTTAAACCCTATAAAACCCTCAAACAATTACTTAGAACTGCTAAAGATAAATTTAAACCAATGCTTGGCCTGAGAGTTTACCAAATTCCCTGTTCCTATGGAAAATCATACATTGGTCAAACTGGTAGATCCTTTAAAGCATGTCTTAAAGAACACATTGCCGACACAACCCAGAATCGTATCTCAAAGTCATCTATTGTCGAACACTCTTTCAAATAAAAAACCTATTTTTCTTTGACCAATCCAAATCCTCTCCTCAACACCCTATCACTCATCTCAAATCATTCAAGAAGCATTGGAAATTGAGAAACATCCCAATAATTTTAATCGTGATGACGACTACAAACTCACCCAATATTGGAATCCTATCATACATCACCTAGGCCATCAAACCTAATTTGATTCCCTTCCTTGGCGTGTGTCTTTCTTTAACCTCCTAACTCTTTCATTTATTTGACCTCTCTTTATATTTGTTTCCTCGTAATTGAACTTCCTTGTTCTTTTCATTATCTTTTTGAGAGTCATAATTAATCCTATTAGTATTTCTTGATTTTCCTAATTAATACAATTAAAATTTCTAAATTTTACTCATCTATTATTCACATTTCTTTAAACTTTTATAACAACTACCTTTTTATTATTCTTATCTCACCAGTCATATCTTCATTGTCTTTCAACATCTAAAATAATTATTAATTTGACTCTTAGAATAGTATTATTAATTCAACTCTCATATTATATATTATTTATTATCTTAAGGTTTTTTCATAGCAACTTTTGTTTCGTTTATTATTTTTAGGTTTTTTCGTAATAATTATCTTAATATATTACAATTTTGTTTTCCTCTTCTCAATAGTCAGATCTTATCTTTTCTCCTTTAAAAGTCATACCACCACACTCTTTTCTAACATCATAAGTTGCATTTCTCCTTGATGATGGGTAGATTTTGTTGGAGTTACTTCACACACCTAGGATTTTTTTTTCCTAAGGTTTTTCCTTGTTTATTAGTCATAATTAGTCATTATCTAGTCTCCTATATTTTATGGGAGAATATTCCACCTGGAGAATATTCTCTTTCAGTTGACACTTCAGTTTGACTAGTTGAGTTGAGTTTAGCTGTTGCATTGGTTTTGTCACCATGCAACATTGGGATCATCACTAGATAATATGCACTTGCCTTGGGATCATGACCATATTGGCACATTACCCTTGATTTCCTGAGTTAACTTCTCACTACTCTTTGTTCAGTTAGTTAACTGAAGACTAGTTGACTAGTTAACTCAACTAGGTGGCAGTTCACTCCTGTAACTGCCTGAGAGACTAGACTAGATGACAATTCACTCCCGTCACTGCTGGTGTGTGTCTAGATCACTCTAGACCACCACTATGGCTCATTAGTTACTCATGTAACCTATATCTATTGTAAATTATTCACTCTTTGAGTGTGGAAACAGTTAATGAGAATTCTTTCATTCTTTCTCTCCTTCTTCTTCTTTCTCCAATTCTTTTTGCAAATGTGTGTATTATTGTTTAGTTAGATCTATTATATGCAGGTTCAACACATTTACATGGTATCAGAGCCAACAGATTGCTAAGCAAAAGCTACACCAAATTATTTTTGGAGGTACTGAAGATTGAAGAAAGCAGAGAAGATGGAATATATGTTTTACTCACCGATAATACTTATAACGCCTCATAACTATTTGGAGTGGAAGCCAAAGATTCTACTTCTTCTTAGAAGTAGAGGCTTATACAAAATAACCATGGCAATGGAAGTAGAGCCTGATTCCGCCAATGAGAAAAATGACTTTCTCAATGGATAAGATATGGCCAGAGGATTTATCTTCTTGTCTATTTCTCCAGAAATTCTCCACCAAATATATGATGACTCACAAGAATCAACTCCAAATGAATTATGGACCAGATTAGAGGTCTATTCGGGAATAAAGAAGATTGTGAAGATTTCATGCAGGAGGTTGACCATATAGAGCCAGAAGAGAAACCATAAGAAGATCAAGCCTCTTATTATGAAGAGTCTTCTACAAAAGTATTTGCACAAATCTGTATTCCAATAATTGAATATGATGTCTACTCCATTTCATATATATATATATATATATATATCTATTATTTTATTTATTTATTTTTATTTTTTTCTGAATTTCATGTGGAATATATATGGCATGCATCTCAAGAGTCACATGCAAACACTTTTCCATGCGCAATGCATGCATCTCAGGAGACAAAAAGGGAGCTGCGTACATCAGACTCAATTCTGATATTTTCTGAGAAAAATTTTCAGAAAAAAAATGGATATTTGAATTCCTCTCTAGAAAATATCCAATTTCAAAAAAAAAATCGTCCGAAATGGAGTCCAGGAAGTGAAGTTATGATCATTTTAAAATCAACAAAATTTCAACGTTTTTCCGGAAACGGCCGCACGGTTTTCAAAATTTCATCCAAACTTTATTTGGATATCATTCATTACAAGAAGAGAAAGTGGATATGTGTGGACATCTCAATGGTGCATCTACTTCATCAGACCCGTGCATACATCTACATCTTCAAGAAAATCTTCAACGAGCACAAACTTGCACAGTTGCGAGGTCTTCTTGGAGTGAAGGACACAGTTGCTTAGCAACTGTTTTTTGTTCCTTCTCATTTTTATTTTTTTTATGCATTGTAATTTGAGGGGGGATTTTCCCATGAGGTTTTCCCTCTTTCCTCACTTTATTTCAGTGTATCTTTTGTATTTGGATACCTAAAATGGCCTCGTTGTTGGGACCCATTCTTTATTTTCACCATAGTGATGTTCAGGGGGGGTGTTGGAGTTACTTCACACACATAGGATTTCTTTTTCCTAAGTTTTTTTGTTGTTTATTAGTCATAATTAGTCATTATCCAATATCCTATATTTTAGGGGAGAATATTCCACCTGGAGAATATTCTCTTTCAGTTGACACTTTAGTTTGAATAGTTGAGTTGAGTTTAGTCGTTGCATTGGTTTTGTCACCATGCAACATTGGGATCATCACCAACTAATGCACACTTGCCTTGGGATCATGACAAGACTAGCACATTACCCTTGATTTCCTAAGTTAACTCCTCACTATTCTCTGTTTTGTCAGTTAACTGAAGACTAGTTGACTAGTTATCTCAAATAGGTGGTTGTTCACTCCTGTAACTGCTTGAGAGACTAGACTAGATGACAGTTCACTCTCATAACTATTGGTGTGTGTTCAGATCACTCTAGCCCACCACTATGGCTCATTAGTTACTCATGTATCCTATATCTATTGTAAATTATTCACTCTTTGAGTGTGGAAATGGTTAATGATAATTCTTTCATTATTTCTCTCCTTCTTCTTCTTTCTCCAATTCTCTCTGCAAATGTGTGTATTATTATTTAGCTAGATCTATTTTGTGCAGGTTCAACACATTTATAGACTTTCCACTCGAAATGTTGGACGTTTCAATACTTCTCACACAGTTTATATCCAAAAATATCAGAAGCATTATGACAAACTATGAAAACCTACACACTTGAACTCTATGTCTATTGATGGGGTGGGTATGCTTTGACAAGACACATTTGAGAGAGTTTGTATATTGGTATATGATTTGTGGGATGCACACCATTATAGTCTATCTTCCCACAAGGAATATTATGAGTTAGCACATGGGCTATAGGGTTTAATGAGGTTCTTCTGAGTTAGTACATGGGATATAGGGTTCAACAAGGATCTTCTAAGTTAGTACATGGGCTCCAAGGCTCAACAAGACACTAAAATTCTAGTACATGCATTGGATAAGTGGTTCATCTAGGACAAAGAAAAAATCACCAATAGTTGTCTTGTTCATGCCTTGTGTTCCAATTTGTTAATGTAAGCTATATCACTTGTTCATTATTTATTACTTTTATTATTTTCTAAGCCATGTGTTCGTGAGTGTTAAAAATATATCTCAGGGGAAAATCCCCAAGATCTATTAGTTGGCGTGTGCGTATTTTCAGTACATCTACCCACAATGTAAAGGATGATGCGTTGTGTGAGTGAAAATGACACTTTTTGGGAATCCAAAATGTGACGAAGGGTTGGAAATTGTCCTGGTCTTTCCCTAGATGAAACCTGCTTTTTCAAAGGTTTTTTTCAAGTGACACAAAATTTCTTTGCAATGAGTGGTAAAATAAAAGATATCCTAATTAAATTTGGTTCTATGTTGACATATAAATAAAATAACAATGAAATTATGAGAACACTAACAATGAGAATGGGCGAGTGATTGGTCATCGTTGATGGATTTCAAATTCCCTAAACTAGAAGGAAGGAAAGGAGAAATATTACATTGACAATGTTCAGATTACCATTTTCACAAGCTCTTGTCAAATTTGAGATGGTGGTTTGGTCAAGGACTTCCCTACAAAGCAGTTGTATGTGCTTTCCCAGGGGTTGATCAATGTTCCTCTTCTTTTTATTAGGCTTTAGAATTAGGTCTTCCCTCTACAAAATAAAACTAATTTCCTCAATCAACTTCCTCTTCTTGATAGTATTAGGTTTCTTCCTCACCAACTAACCATGATAGAATTGAATTATGTGTTCAGAAGGGATGATTAAGCTACATAATTTCTTTAGTTGTGTCATCACTTCAATTTGTAGCTCATAAAAATTAGTGGTTGTGGCATGAAGTGTTATCCTCCCCACTAAGGTTCTATTCTCGTAACTTGTGTGTTGTTCTCATAATGAGTATATTGCTGTAACAAATTCTATCTTCTTGTTGATCTGGCCTTGTGCCTTAGAGAATATAGGGTTTACCCTAGGTACTATCCTCGAAATGAGGGGAAGTACCTAGTGGTTTTCACTGAGAGTTGTAACCTGGAAAAAAGGTCTAAACAATATCTTATTGTAGTCTAGTCATAACACATCCAATTCAAGATCTCAATACTCTATTGTCTTTAACAATACAATCACAACTTATTTATTCACTTTGACTAACATAGTGTGTTATCTAGGTCCATAGGACGACCTTAGATTATCATGCAAAATATTTAATAAAATAAACAATATATTTGAATGGGCACTAAGTGATTTTAGGTCCAACTCTAATACAAGTTCAACATTCTTTGAACCTATAAGTATAATTTGTCTCAAAGCATGTTTTTCTCAACAATATTTGGTTTTGAATGTTAAAAATTTGAAGTCTAGCAAAAGTGTAACTATTGAAGAGTTGGTGGAAATCCAAACATAACTTTGGAAAATTATCATCAACAAAAAAGTTGGCATGGAAATATTGTCCAACTCAAAGTCATGAAATACATATTTTATCATTATAATATATCTTTGTTTGCTATGCTATACTGCAAAATCAATCACTAATCACCTGGGAGTTGGTGTGGAAGCAATGGTTGATTGTATACTGCAAATCCTGACATGCACTAGAATGCAACCAATCTATCATATGAAAATCCACGAAACATTTTAAAATGACAACATCCAAGTTGGCATGGAGAGTGACCACTTGTTCTATCATCTAAAAAATCTAAGCTCCAACATTACATTATTTGATTGTGACTAGGAAGGAGAGGATCCACAGTTTGTTACAAAAGGTTAGTTGAAGTGATAACGATCTCACTCTAAATCTCCATAACATATACATTTGGCATCTAACGTGGAATTTTGATGCTAACATCTTCAAATTTGGATAGAAGTTACTATGTTTATGTTAAAGGCTTCTCACAACACTACAAGTTGTGGTGTTTTCGTATTCTTAATCACTGCCACAATTTGTGACACTTTCTTAGGTAGTAGGGGAAGATGAACATATTTTGCAATCAACTCATCAAGTTTCATTTTCAGAATCTCAACATCAATTTTATAGATATATATCATCTTCAACACCGAGGACAAAGTGTAGTGCCTCTTTATCAATGTGTTCTATACATTGAGTCCAACGCATGTTGTCGAAAAGTATCGTGATCATGTTGAAGGATAACGTGATCCCATATGAACTGAGGGAAATTCTACAACATACAATCATTCACCTTTGAAAGAGTGACATGCTTATAAAAAATACTTGAAACTACATCCAAATATGACTATAGAGATGTCTCTAGATTTATTTGATTAAACTCTATCAACTCTAATTCCTACACACGCTTAGCGGGACTATTTTCACTAATCTTGGTAGACTATCACGTGTTCTTCTCTTCCTCAAATGCACTCTTTGTTTCTACCAATTTTTTTCCCAAAGACAACACTATTCTACTTAAAGTTTCATAGGCTTGACTTTGTTCATGTGCATTGCGAATGTGGTATTGATTTCTCCAAACCGAGACTTCAAACTTACATTTTTCTATTAAAAAACTTACATGTATGTACTAAATCTCAAATTCTTTCATAACACATATTCAACATTGCATCATCTAATGTTGTCAAGGCATCATCCAAATTATCCAATACAATATCTTCAAATTCTTCATGTCCAAGAACTAAGTGGGATAATCTAAAACATACTCAACCATCTTCTAGAGAATCAATTCTCAATATTAGTTGGACATGATGACACAAGGAACTTCTAGAGCACCCTCTTATGTTGTGTGATTGTGGTAGACTCGTGCAAACTATTTCTTTGAGTATTTCTTATGAATAATTGGGAGCTAAAGGGGGTTATGCGTGCTCTAACAAAGGGAAGGGTGTCACAATTTCAAGGAAAATGGACATGCACAAGGAGTGTTCTAGAATAAAGTGTTCATGTGTGTTAGCAATGGAGGTGAAATGGGAAGTTTGTAGGATGGTGGTATTTCATGGATTTAAAGTCTTTGTTGGGAGGTTGGTAAAGTCATGCAAGGTTGGGTGCAATGGAATTAGTACATGTACCTCTCCAATAATGGTACACTGGAACCAAATGCATTCATTAATAACATAACCTATGTCAATTTCAATTCAAGACCTAAAAAATCGTACAATAAAATGCATTATTAAAACACCCATTAATTTTCCCTCATTTGGCCCTCAATAAGGATCAATGAATCAACCAAATTCAAAAATCCCACCTCTCCAATAACACTATATTCATAAAAAGTCAAACAAGAAACACAAAAATTACATAATAAAAACAAAAATCCCACCTTTTTATGAGGAAGACATCATTTAATCTTAATCCAAAAAGAAGCTATGAATGCTTTAGACATATTGCAAATACATCACACTATTACACCCTCACTAATGTTACTTCAAGCTTTGTCTCCCCTCAACTTGCTTCTCTCCTATCAATAACCCATTAGATCTTCAATCAAAACACCAAATCATAACCTTTGAGCTTCGTGCACATAAAACCTAATAAATAACTAAGCCCACCACAACTAAAAAAAAATAATGATAGTAGAGGTCCATTAAGACCACTAGAACCCTCCCACATGTGCACTTGTTGTCCTTCACACCACTAGTGCAAAACAAACAATCATTCCCTCAAATACTACAATTCCAAATGTTAATTTAATAAAAAATACAACAATGTAATTCCCATGGAAATGAAATCCCTTCATGCCAATTTCATTTGTCACATTGAAGAACCCATTTAATCAAACTTTAAGAGACAAGTTCTCATTGGTGGATTTTCAAAGTCTCTCAAACTTAAAGTCCACTAAAAAGGGGCAAAAAGCATGTCCAATTGTATTTCTAAATGTTTGAAATTTGAAAATATGAATCAAATAGATTGATGGTTATGGTAATTTTATTTTAAGGTTAAACCTAGTCATCCCATGTGCGAGTTCCCAATAAATTAAGGATGGCTATATAATATATTATTGGTTAAAACTATTGAAAAATTAAACAAACGAATGCAAGTAGTGTAGGGAATGAAGTGGTGGGATTATTAAATTAAGTTTTTTTTAGGGTTGAGTGAGTGGATCCTCACGTGCATAGAATGAATTATTCCTAAATAAAAGGTGTGAACGCTGGGTAGTCTCCCTTTTTTTCACATGGGAGGGGTTTTGTTCCCTGTGAGGTCACCACCTTAACTTGAATGTAAAGTCTTTTGGCCTAAAGGACTCTAGAAAATGATTGGTGTACCATTTACTGCCAAAAGGACATCAAGGAATGGTAGTTTTATGTATATTAATATAATTATGAATACTTTTAATTAAAGTTATTACATCAATCACATATAATTTTGTAAAAAATTGTTAATGTTTATGTAATTTGACTTTTTGTTAATATAATATGAACTCACAGAATAATACAAGTCTCAAAATGCAGCTATACAACCCTCCATAGTACAAGATGATGGAAATTAAGATTTAGGTACCTATATGAACCTACATAGCTAGGTAAATATAAGGATGGAAATAGGTACACGGAACCTTGGGAAATGAAGGGTCATTTTTCACATACACCTACCTATATAAAGCTATATAGCTAGGCAAATATAAGGACGTTAAGACATGTAAGTCATAGGCAAATATAAGGACGTTAAGAAATGTAAGTCACATGTGTGGATTGAAATGTAAGTCACATGTGTGGATTTTTGGTACATGTAAAGTCTCTTCCTCGAAAAGCTTCAAGCTTCTATTATTGATGTTGAGAGTGATATTTCTGCAACCAAATATATTGTGTTTTATTTATTGGATTCTAACATATTGATAGATATTGATTGGATTTTAAATTGTAATTGTAAGTTTAAATGAATTAGGGTATAAAATAATTGATATTTTTCCAATCAGATATTGATTTTATTATATACTATACTTTAATTTGTAATTATTTATTTATTTTATATTTAAAATAAATTTTATAAAATGATTTTTTTTATATTTATGAATACTATACTAATAAATTTGTTATAAAAATTTGGTAAAAAAATTAAAAAATAATTTTTCATATTTATATATTTATTTAGAACTAGTTAAATACCCAATAACAATACTGAAAACTAGTTTAATTAAATAAATGGGTTTAAGTGTTTGAAACATCTCGTTTCCATCTCAATCAATTTATTAAAAAAAATAATATCACATGAAATGAGAAAGATTGAAAAACCACTAATTTCTCATTTTAAGTATTCAAACTAAACTCATTTTATTATTATTATTATTTTAATTTTAAAATTAATTCTACAATTTTAATTATAATATATTTAAATCTTTTAAAAATATATTTTACCATAATGTCACATAATGGGAAGGGAGATTCTCTATCTATTAATGGTATAGTCAATTTAACATTATTTTTATAGTTTGAATTGCTATTATCATTATGAATGTATATGATGCTATAACAAACAAGTTCTACGTGGTAGCAGAGTCCCTGCCAGGTTGGGATGGGAGTAAATGTGAGGTAGTAGAGATACGTGGGTAGAAAGTTGATGTAGATGTGGTTTGTATGCATAACATAGTAAAGTAAATATATAGTTTTATACATATGAAATGTGTACTTTTATACATACGAAATACGTACTTGTATAAAGTATATATTTAGATTTATACATACGAAATTTGTACTTTTATAAAGTATGGGGATGAGATTTTATAGAGCATGCACGGAGCCGTCATTGCATACTTAGCCAATTTTTGGATCGCAGGTTCTCGGGGTGGCGGGTTCAAAGTTGGGTCTCTTATGTTCCGTGGCCTACAAATAACACCGACAGTTCCGCGATATACAAAATGACAGGTGGAGTGGTGGACTATAGAAATTTATCAGAAATTAATAATGTTAGTTATACAATAGAATAGTAATAAGGTCTGTTACATAGGTTCGTGGAGAAAAACACCAAAAAATTAGCATTGTCGAACTATTTTGCTTTAAAACTAAGGCTTTTCTGGGACAAAAAAGATATAGCATTGCCGAATTGGTTTTCTTTGCACACGTTTTACAGAGCATGGACGGAGCGGTCATTCCATACTTAGCCAGTTTTTGGATCGCGGGTTCTCGGGCTGTCAGTTTCAAAAATGGGTCTCTGTTGTTCCGTGCTCTATACAAATTGACAAGTGGGCTTGCGAACTATACAGACTTATTATAAAATAAATAATGTCTGTTACATATCTCTGGAAATTACATCAACATTTAAAACATCAACATTGTTGAAGACCAAAAAATTAACATACAATAAGAATTTTGCACCCAACAATTATGTCATATACATGAGACAGTGATTTATAGAAGATTATAACATTGTACGGAGATTTATAGTAATTTGTATAATGTTATAAAACTTCATACATTGTGTACTGAACAATTACGGAGTTGCGGGTTGGCGGAGTCTCAGGTTCACACTTTTCATGTCCAGTGTACTTCCATCATATACATTTTGCACCAAAGACTTCCATCATATACATTTTGCACCAAAGACTTCCGTCATATACATTTTG
>ML808698.1:151661-162236 GCA_009831015.1 Picea engelmannii | reverse complement strand
ATATATGAAATCAAATTAACTCATTCAACATAGACTTACTGCCATCATACAGAATTAAATAGAATTAACCATAAATATCATTGCAACGGAATACATGATAATATTACAAGCATCACATACATGCATTTTAATTGAAATTAAAACACATAATGATACTTGTCTTTGAAAATGTAGTAACTCCACCAAATACATGCAGAACTTCCACGAAACTCCTAACCTTAGACCACATTGCTCATCACGCTCAGCAGTGGGTCACCCCTAAGCTGGGACTAAGCTCCACCCAAGGCAAGGGAATCCTAGACTAGACTGAGGTTACAGGAAAACTGCATAGTGCAACTCGAATGATTCTCTCCAGGAGCATTATTCCACCCACTACTCACGGAATCTCATTCCCCACATTCATGTTCCACCGAAGAGTATACACCTTCACAAGAACATTCCATCGGTGCTTCACCTCCCTCTCTAGGTCTCTACAACAGGATGGATTAGGAATTCTCAGAGCTTCGTAGTTGGTGTTGGAATATCTCTGGGAGTAAACTACTTTCCAGCAGACTCTCTCACCTAGAGAGAGCTGCTCACAGGCCTAACAACCTGCCTCTTCAACCATGGGCCTGACAAACCACTTCTTCAACACATTCCTTCACTTAGCTCCAGCTAGGTGAGGACAACAACAATGGTTCAACACTCATTCATAGAGGGATGACAGTGCAACAATAGATGGGCATGGCAGCATAGGCGAAAACAACCCACGCTAAAACACCGCATAACTAAGGTGATTACTCAGGTGTCTATTTCCTCCGAAGACACATAATGGTTCATGGATTTCAGGTTTTTAGGTGCATGTGTGAATATTGCAAAGTTTGAATACATAGGCCATGGGATTCACAGAAATACATTGGTCGGATTCACAGTTCTCATTTTTAGGAATGCGTGATAAGAAAATTAAGCAGAGGTCGATTACAAAGGTCTCACGATCTCAGACCGAGGATAGAGAAAACTGGAAAACACACCCCAAATCAACTAATGCTTCATCTTTTAACTACATACGCCTAGGTCGACACTTGTCTTCTTGGAGCTGCATGAGTTTCCTTTTGCACACATTGGAGCTGCATGTGTTGCCTCTCCCAGAGCTTAGGATAAAAAACATGTTTGTCACATAGCTTTGGAATAATAATAAATTATTATTCTCAAGGACTTAAGCCCCTGAGCTTAGCCCCTCTTTCCAACCTTTCAACACCCTTTCCCTTACCCGCTCTGTGGAATCTTATTCCCCCATCACTCTTTCTTCGTGGTCGGTTTGCACACAACAATGTTTAATCTTTATTAATGTTCTGCATAATTGAATATAAAAAAATAGGTTCCTGGCCTTTAACACTTAGTCTCTCCGGCCTAATAAACACATAATCCCACCATCTTATCATACTCAGCTCACCATCCTACAAAACATGATTACAATTCATAATATAATTGGGGCACTACCGAGGGATATTACAATCCCCTCCCCTTATTTTTGCACTATCCTCAGTGCAACTCTTTACACAACATCAACAAGATTTTTAGAATCTTCAAAAAGATGTGGGTATTTTTCCCACATAGCATCTTCATGCTCCCATTTCACATCC
Organism: Picea engelmannii; assembly: GCA_009831015.1. NCBI lineage: Eukaryota > Viridiplantae > Streptophyta > Pinopsida > Pinales > Pinaceae > Picea > Picea engelmannii. Next base: position 160,614 of record ML808698.1, on the reverse strand, counting down.
TCAGGACCATACCAGGACCATTGGACCTTTACAATACCTATGGCTTGATTCTAGAGCTTCTTTGTCTTTGCTGGTCAAATATGCACACCAAATGCACTTGCAAGAAGCCTTGTTGCGCCACCTAAATCACATTCCAATCGATTACATGATTTGAAGCAAGTACATAATCTTTAAGCAATTAAATATGAAACACATTATGTACAGTCAGGGAGTCACCAGACTTCTGAGGGAAGAAGATCAAGGAGTCTTGGTAGACACCATCATCACTCCCAAGGTCACTCCAAGAGGAGGGCACACAGTATTTCAAGACCATCTCCTACCAGAAAACAAAGGAGATATGGAGTGGATGAAATGAAGGGAGAAATGAACAAGATTGAGAATCCTATGTTTGATGGAGAACATAATAAGGATGAAGATGTTGAAACATAGTTGCTTGGCATGAGGAAATATTTCCAACTGCAGAATTATTCCTCTCATGCAGAAGGAAGAATTGTGATGTATCAACTAAAAGGAAAAGCATCCATGTGGTGGGATCAACTTGTGCAAGTTCAACACATTAGAGAGAAAGATATCACTTGGAAGGGAGCCATGTGTCGGCAGAATATAGATCTGGGATCGCGTGTAGAAGGAGGATAGATTGTAGTCGTTGATCGCGGATCATCGCCATGGGATTGGAGATCGACGGACGAGCTGGATTGCGAAGCCAGAACTTGATCGAATGTTAAAAATCTGAGAGTGGGACACAATTTATGCCACGGTTTTAGAAAAAGGATATGTGGTAGCTGGAAGTGAATTGCAGGGAAAAAAGCGTGTTGGTCTAAAACCCCTCTTGCCCGTGCCTGTAATCACACACTTACGTGAGGTCATATCCCACGGTCTTATGAAGGAAAGGGATAATGAAAAAGGGGCTAGTGCTAGAAACATGGATTTTTGGAAGTGCGCAAGAATAGCCCATGGGTCTGTCAGGACCTGCACATAGAAGGAAAGGAGACCCATGTATAATTGTTTTGGGTTCAATCACGAGCTCAAAGAGTCAATGTGACTTAGAAGTTTGAAAGATCCTTTGACCGAGAGGTCGACAGACCCTGCTAAGGTAGGGGCACTGCGTCGAAAGTGCTCAAGGAAGAAATAGTCATGTATAGTGACTACAATGAGAACACAAGAAGATTCAAGAATCGAAGAAGAATTGAAGACTTCTAGGTTCAGCAAGAAAAGTTGCACATGGGTAAGAAGTTGAATTTATGTGGCAGCAAGTGTGTTATGGCTTGTCGGGTCAGCCAGAAGAAATAATTATTGCATGTTTGCAAGTGTTGTTGGTGATGTTGTTGCATAAGGAGTGAAGCAACAGAGAGATGAAGTGTTGGTTATAAGTTTGATAAAAGAAGCATGAAAGCTTTTACTACCATTAGAAATTCAGGTAGTATAAAATTTATTAATGGCAGTCATGCAGGTATGAGTTTTTATTACTCTTTTTGCATAATTGCTGAAAGGAAATTTAGGTAAGAATTTCCTCAACCAGAGTTATTTTATAAAATCACAGGGTTATATTATTGAGTGAATACCACTAGATGTGGTAAAGGCTGGAGGCCTGTATTAATTCAAAGCTTTTTAGCTTTCGAATGCACACACTAACATAGTATAATATCATGTTAATTTGGTTATGGGGTAGTAACCAAAGAAAATTAAAAGATAAGAACTTGTTATAAGAATGAATGTCAGTAAGATAGTCATGTATGAGACCAGGGCATGGTTGGATATGGAAAGGTATGGATATGGAAAGGTTATGAGAAACACAAGTACTAAAATCTTCCTACCTTTAAATAAAACTAGGACTGCAACCTTTTTGCTAACACTAATGAACACCACAGAATTATATTCTTGGTGTAGTGTTTGGGTAAAAAATGAAGGCATCCAATTAATTGGGAAGACAATAGGAAGTGTGTGGAGAATGTGTCAAAACATTGGCCATAATTCCAACTCATGGATGGTGAGATACATGACTAAGATAAAGAGAATTATATAATTCAATGCAAGGTGCACTAAATAAGTATGCATTGAGAATTGCACTCATGCATAGTAAGTGATAGAATTGTATACTTAAATGCACTTTGTTGAATGTGTTTTGTAAGTACATGAATATATATTATTGCATGGAAATAATTATACTAATGGTTGAAATGTTGCTAACTCATGAAGTTGAGAACATTTCAAGAATTGTTAAACATTGCGACATGAAAGTTGCAAGCCAGGTAGTCAAAGGAATAGAGACTACAAAAAAATTTATGTTCATAAAATAGAAATAATAAACTTATTGTTATTAATTATGAACATGCATATGCATAGAATGATGAGTCATTCTATTTGTTCAAGTTGTTTGGTAATTGTGACTGAATTGCTAGGTGCAGGCAATTCTAGGATCATTGCACAAGGTGTTGTACATATTGAAATATGATGTACGGAAAACACTGACAATTTTTTGGTTGTATGCAAGAGGAAGCATTACACGAAAATGGTATGCAGTTTGGTGCCTGTGGAAAACCACAAGGATGGTTGCATTCATAATATGATAACATACAAGATGAATTATGAAATGGAATTTCCTGTTTTGGTGAAAAAGTTGAATTCCTTTTTGAACTAAGTTGGAATTCCTAAATGAATTATTTTATGTTTTCTCATGATAAATTTATGTGAGTGATGCAGATGAGATGATGTTGATTAAAGTTAGAATGTTGATTACAAAAAGTAGCTCAAGAAGATGCTGATTGGAAATATCTGAGGGAGTTGGAACTTCGGGGGCCACAGTGCTCTGAGACTTCCTGATCTGGCATGTTGTTGAAGTGCAACTAAAGGGAGGTGTAGCAGCCGATGGACTGTGTGACAGTGAAGGTGTACACTCCTCTGGTGGGACAAGCATGTGGGTAATGAGATATCATTGGTTGGAGTGTTGCTGAGGTTTGAATGGTTGGAGTGCTGCTGAGGTTTGGTACCTTGGCCTAGACCATGTGGATATGGATTGTGGATCGTAGTTATCTTGAGAAGCCATTGCCTCGATGGAGTCATAGCCCTGCTCAGGGGTGGAAGGTCTTCTCAAATCAAAATATAAGTACAATTCTCTAATTATTGTATGTTGTGTATGTTGCATATAGGTTATAATGTTATTAGAATTGTCTGTATATACATATATATGCATTGTATATATGCTTGCATTACCTTCATCCATGACTGTACATAATGTGTTTCACATTTCATTGCTTAAAGAATATATACATGATGTTAATCATGTAATCGATTGGAATGTGATTCAGGTGGAGAAAGAAGGCGTCTTGCAAGTGCATCCAGTGCGCATATTTGACTAGGAAAGGCAAGCAACTCTAGAATCAAGCCATATGGATTGTAAAGGTCCAGTGGACCTAGTATGGTCCCGAGGACACGAAATGGGAGCATGAAGATGTTATGTGGGTAGAATACCCGCATCTTAGTGAAGATTTTGAAAATCTTGTTGATTCTTTGTAAAGTATTGCACTAAGGACAGTGCAAAAATAAGGGGAGGGTATTGTAATATCCCCCGGTAGTTCCCCAGTTATATTAAGAATTGTAATCATGTTTATGAATTGTAATGATGTTTTGTAGGTTGGTGAGCTGAGTATTGATAAGTTGGTCGGCTTATGTGTTTATTAGGCCGGAAAGCCTAAGTGTTAAGGCCATGAGCCTGATTTTGTATATCTAATTATGGAGATCATTAATATAATATATAAACATGGCTCCATGCCAACCGACCATGAAGAAAGAGTGATGGGGGACTAAGCTTCCATAGAATGGGTAAGGGAAAGGAGGCTGAAAGGTTGGAAGAGGGGCTAAGCTTGATGGCTTAATTCATTTAAATAATAATTTTTTATTATTCCAAAGTGGTGTGAAAGGTATATTTTTATACTAAGTTCTTGGAAAAGGGAACACATACTTGATGAAGTGCATGCAACTTCATGGGCGACATGTGTTGGCCTAGGCACATGAAGTTTAACCTAAGAATTGAGCCATGATGGGGCTTCGTCCTCCATTCTTGCGTTCGTTTTCTGAACCGTGTTACCTCTGCATATGATCTCTTCATGCATACCCTCATGCAGCTCTGAAAACCGAAAATCTGTGAACCGTTTTGTGTCTTTGGAGGAACCTGACACCTGAGTAATCACCTTAGTTGTGCGGTGTTTTAGCGTGGATTGTTGCCACCTGAAGTTCCATACCCATCTGTTGTTTCTACTATCATCCCTATGTGAACGAGTGTTAAACCATTTATATTGTCCTCACCTGGGTGGAGCTGAGTGGAGGACTATGCTGAAGAAGCGGGTTGTCAGACTTGTGGTTGAAGAGGCAAATTGTCAGGCCTGTGAGTAGCTCTCTCCAAGTGAGAAAGTCTGTTGGGAAGTGGTTTTATCCCAGAGAGAGTCCAACACCAACTACGGAGCTCTGAGAATTCTTGATCTAGCATGTTGTTGAGACCCAGAGAGGGAGGTGAAGCACCGATGGAATGTGCTTGTGATGGTGTATACTCCCGGGTGGAACAGGCATGTGGGGAATGAGAGTTTGTGAGTAGTGGGAGTAAGAAGGCTCCTAGAGAGAATACTTCTAGTTGCACTATGCAATTTTCCTGTAACCTGAGCCTAGTTTAGGATTCCCTTGCCTTGGGTGGAGCTTAGTCCTAACTCAGGGGTTAACCACTGCGGAGCATGATGAGTAGTGTGGTCTAAGGCTGGGAAGTTCATGGAAGGTATGCACGTAGTTGGTGGAGTTACTATAATTTCAAAGATAAGTATCATTATGTGTTTTAATTTCAATTAAAATGCATGTCTATGATGCTTGTAATATTATCATGTATTCTGTTGCAATGTTATTTATGGTTAATTCTATTTAAGTCTGTATGATGACAGTAACTCTATGTTTAATGAGTTAATTTGATTTAATATGCATGTTATATATATATATATAGATATAGATAGATAGATAGATAGATAGATAGATATAGATATGGGAATGTTCTGCATAGTAGTGTTGCCCGGTAGTGGGGTTGATGGTCGGGGAGGTTACAATATGGTATCAAAGCTTTAAAGGGCTAAGTTAAGGTTGTGCTAGTAGTGTTTCCCAGCCTGGTGGTGGCCGAGGATGTTACAAATTCTTTCTCTCTAATGTAATGCACCTTCACAAGTTGATCCCACCACATGGATGCTTTTCTTTTCAGTTGATACATCAGAATTCTTCTTTCTGCATGAAAGGAATAATTCTGCAGTTGGAAATATTTTCTCATTCCAAGAAACCATGTTTTGGCATCTTCCTCCTTCTTATGTTCTCCATCAAACTTAGGAGGCTTAATATTGTTCATTTCGCCCTTTAGTTCATCCACTCCAGATCTCCTGTGCTTTCTGGTAGGAGATGGGATTGAACTATTGTGTGCCCTCCTCTTGGAGCGACCTTGGGAGTGATGATGGTGTCTACCAACACTCATTGACCTTATTCCCTTAGAAGTTTGGTGACTCCCTATTTTTCTCGAATCTCTCTCCTTGTCCAACTTATTTTCTATTCTCTCCAGACTCTTCATCAACTTTAAGTTGAATTCTCCCTATTTTTCCTTATCTTTCATAAGCTTTATGTTATCTGCTCAGTGAGTTTGGGAATATTTCTATAATATTTCAATGATTTTCATCATATTCCCTTCCTTATCTATCTCTTCTCCATGTCCATTGGATTTCAACCCTTCAACTCCCAAATGAACATCCATCCCTCTAGCTTCATTCTTTGAAATGGAATCATTCTGTGTCTCCTCCATTTCTTTGCACTCAGTGTCAACTCTATTCAGTTCTAGCACTCGTTAAACTTCTACAAACACAATGTGCATACAACCAGAATTTGTTAGTCCATTATTCCTTAACAAATCCCATATCATTCATAAACAAATATGATTCAAGAAAACATTCAGTTTTCATTCTCTGTGATTCTCGTTCAATCAAGAATCCCCACGGATTTCTTCTTTTGGAGACTTGATCTGCTAAGTTTTTGGTCACTAGCCTCCTTCTCTCAATTCCCAACCCACACAACCATGGGTCGTGACCAAGAGCTAGAACAATAAGCTTGTACTCAGGCCTTCAACCTTTGGCTTCGGAAGATTTCTAAGAATAACACAACAGTCACTAGGAGTTCTGAGTTACCAAACTCGTGCAGTGGGGTGGATCAACAGTCCACATCTACCCAGTATCCAATGGTTGACACTCGTTGTGCAACCTCGGGCGTCTAAGTTTCGGGACTTCGGAAGATTTCACATTCGTACACCCTGAACCATTAATATTCAAACACTCCCACGTCACCTTAGGTGACGTTATTACATCACATCACTTAAATTTTTCCCAATTGCGGGGGCATGTAATGGTGGTTTGGAGAAACTTGCCTTTCATCGTACAATTCTTCTAACACTGACATGTAACCCCTTAGTGAAACCGCGGTTTGGATTACGGGATCGCCTTGGAGAATTAGCATTCGTGCAACTTTGGTCCCCACAATGCCTTCTAGCCATTGATCTTGATTTATCGTGATCAATGCCACTGTGGGTCCTCCGACCTTTAACTACGTTACGTAAATTTGGGCCCCACTAACCCTGCTCATACAGGATGCCACATGGAAGAATACTAGCGACTGATATGTGGCACATTCAGATGGGTGACAGTCGTCATGTTCCAAATGCCATTTCAATATTCCATGGGTTCCAAACCCACTAACACGTGGCACACATCCCATGTATCCACGTCACCTCCACATGACTTCATCATGACTCAACACTTTCGCTCTTCGGGCTTCAGGAGTTTCAACTCCTCTATGCTCTCTTTTGCTCGGAGCATTTTCCCCCGAAGTTTACGATCTACTGACGTGTGTCCTCCTTCACGATCAACGGCTATGAGTGGCTTTCTCTTATACCATATTGTAACGTCCCCAACCACCACCAGGCCGGGAAAGGCTACCAACACAACCAATTATCCCTTTAAATCTTTGATACCATATCGTAACATCCCCGGCCATCAACCCCACTGTCAGGCAACGCCACTATGCGAAATATTCCCATACATATATACAACCACACACACACACACACACACACACACACACACACACACACACACACACACACACACACATATATAGCATGCATATTAAATCAAATTATCTCATTCAACATAGAGTTATTTCCATCATACAGACTTAAATAGAATTAACCATAAATATCATTGCAACGGAATACATGATAATATTACAAGCATCACAGACATGCATTTTAATTGAAATTAAAACACATAATGATACTTATATTTGAAATGGTAGTAAATCCATCAACTATGTGTAGACCTTCCACAAACCTCCCAACCTTAGACCACGCTGCTCTTCATGCTCAGCAGTGGGTCACCCCTGAGCTGGGACTAAGCTCCACCCAAGGCAAGGGAATCCTAGACTAGACTAAGGTTACAGGAAAAATGAACAGTGCAACTGGAAGGGTTCTCTCTAGGAGCCTTCTTACGCCCACTACTCACGGACTCTCATTCCCCACATGCATGTTCCACCCAGGACTATACACCTTCACAAGCACAATCCATCGGTGCTTCACCTCCCTCTCCGGGTCTCGACAACAGGTCGTATCAAGAATTCTCAGAGCTCCGTAGATGGTATTGGACTCTCTCTGGGATAAAACCACTTCCAAACAAACTCTCTCACCTGGAGAGAGCTGCTCATAGGCCTGACAACCTTCCTCTTCAACCACGGGTCTGAAAACCCGCTTCTTCAGCACACTCCTCGACTCAGCTCCAACCAGGTGAGAAAAATAACAACGATTTAGCACTGATTTAGACAGGTATGACATTAGAAACAAAATATGGGCATGGAACCATAGGTGGAAACAGCCCACACTAAAACACTACATAGATAAGGCGATTACTCAGGTGTCGAGTTCCTCCAAAGACACAGAACGATTCACGAATTTTGGATTTTTAGAGCTGCGTGAGGGTATGCATGCAAATATCAAACGCAGAGGTAACACGGTTCAGACAGTGGAGGAAATAATGGAGGATCAACCCCCATCACAGATTAATTCTTGGGTTAAATTGCATGTTCATGGGCTAACACATGTCGCCCATGAAGCTGCATGCACTCCATCAAGTATGCATTCCCTTTTCCAGTAACTCTGGATAAAAATATACCTTTCACACCACTTTGGAATAATAATAAATTATTATCTCAAGGACTGAAGCCCTTAATCTTAGCCCCTCTTCCAACCTTTTAGCCCCCTTTCCCTTACCCATTCTATGGAAGCTTAGTCCCCCATCACTCTTTCTTCATACTCGGTTGGCACGCAATGATGTTTATATATTATATTAATGATCTACATAATTACATATACAAAATTAGGCTCATGGCCTTAACACTTAGGGTCTCCGACTTAATAAACACATAAGCCCACCAACTTATCAATACTCGACTCACCAGCCTACAAAACATGATTACAATTCATAAACATGATTACAATTCATAATATAATTGGGGCACTACCGGGGGATATTACAATCCCCTCCCCTTATTTTTGCATTGTCCTCAGTGCATCTCTTTACATATCATCAACAAGATTTTCAAAATCTTCAAAAAGATGCGGGTATTAAGCCCGAATACCATCTTCATGCTCTCATCTCACGTCCTCGAAACCGTACCAGGTCCACTGGACCTTAACAAGACCTATGGCTCGATTCCAGAGTTGTTTGTCTTTCCTGGTCAAATATGAGCACCGAATGCACTTGCAAGACGACTTCTTGCAACATCTAAATCGCATTCCAATCGATTACATTATTAGCATCAGGTATATATTATTTAAGAAATGAAGCATGAAACACATTATGTACAATCATGGATGCAGGTAATGCAAGAATATATGCAA
>ML808698.1:138545-151616 GCA_009831015.1 Picea engelmannii | reverse complement strand
TATATATATATGTATGTATGTATGTATGTATGTATGTATGTATGTATATACAGACAATTCTAATAACATTATAACCTATATACAACATACACAACATACAATAACTACAGAATTGTACTTATCTTTTGATTTGAGAAGACCTTCCACCCTTGAGCAAGGCTATGACTCCAACGGGGCAATGGCTTCCCAAGATAGCCACGGTCCACAATCCATATCCACATGGTCTACTCCAAGGTACCAAACCTTAGCAACACTCCAACCATTCAAACCTCAGCAGCACTCAAACCAACGGTCTCTCATTCCCCACATGCCTATCCCACCCCAGGAGTGTACACCTTCATTGTCACATAGTCGACTGCTACACCTCCCTTTCCTTAGGCTTCAGGAATAGGCCGGATAAGGAAGTCTCAGAGCACCGTGGCTCCCGGAGTTCCAACCGCCCTCATAGATTTCCAATCAGCATCTTCTCAAGCTAATTTTTGTAATCAACATTCTCACTTTAATAAACATCATCTCATCTGCATCACCCACATGCAGTTATCATGAGAAAACATAAAAGAATTCATTTAGGAGCTCCAACTTAGTTCAAAAAGGAATTCAACTTTTTCCCCAAAATAGGAAATTCCATTTCATAATTCATCTTGGTTGTTTTCATATTTTGAATGCAGCCATCATTGTGGTTTTCCATAGGCACCGAACTGCATACTATTCTCCAGTAATGCTTCCTCTTCCATATAGCCAACAAATTGTCAGTATTTTCTGTATATCATATTTCAACATGTACAACACCTTATGCAATGATCTTAGAATTACCTGCACCTATCAATTCAATCACAATTACCAAACAACTTGACCAAATAGAATGACTCATTATTCTATGCATATGCATGTTCATAATTAATAATAGTAAGTTTATTATTTCTATTTTTTGAACATAAAATTTTTTGTAGTCTCTGTTCCTGTGACTACCTGGCTTGCAAGTTTCATGTTGCAATGTTTAACACTTCATGAAATGTTCTCAACTTCATGAGTTAACAACATTTCATCCATTAGTATAATTATTTCCATGCAATAATATATATGTATGTACTTACAAAACACGTTCAACAAAGTGCATTTAAGTATACAATTCTATCACTTACTATGCATGAGTGCAATTCTCAATGCATACTTATTCAGTGCACCTTGCATTGAATTACATAATGCTATTTATCTCAGTCATGTATCTCACCATCCATGAGTTGGAATTCTAGACAATGTGTTGACACATTCTCGACACAATTCCTATTGTCTTCTCAATTAATAGGATGCCTTCCTTTTCGACCCAAACACTACACCAAGAATATAATTTTGTGGTGTTCATTAGTGTTAGTAAAAAGGTTGCAGTCCTAGTTTTATTTAAATGTAGGAATCTTTTAGTACCTGTGTGGCTCATAACCTTTCCATATCCAACCATGCCCTGGTCTCATACATGACTAGCTTAGTGGCATTCATTATTATACCAAGTTCTCATGTTTTAATTTTCTTTGGTTATTATGCCATAACCAAATTAACATGACATTATACTATGTCAGTGTGTGCATTCAGAAGATAAAAAGCTTTGAATTAATAAAAACCTCTAGCCTTTACCACGTCCAGTGGTATGCATTCAATAATATAGCCCTGTGATTTCATAAAATAACTCGAGTTGAGGAAATTCTTACCTAAATTTCCTTTCAACAATTATGTAAAAAGAGTAATAAAAACTCATACCTGCACAACTGCCATTAATAAATTTTATACTACTTGAGTTTTTGATCGCAGTAGAATATTTCATTCTTCTTTTATCAAACTTATAACCATTACTTCATCTCTTTGTTGCTTCACTCCTTATGAAACAACATCACCAACAACACTTGCAAACATGCAAGAATTCTTTCCTCTGGCTGACCCAACAAGCCATAACATACTTGCTTCCATAGAAATTGCAGCAACTTCTTTCCCATGTGCAACTTTTCCTTGTTGAACCCAGAAGTCTTCAATTCTTCCCAGATTCCTTAATCTTCTTGTGCTCACATTATAGTCACTGTACATGACTATTTCTTCCCTGATCACTTTTGACGCAGTGCTCCTACCTCGGCGGGGTTTTCTAACCTCCCAGTCAAAGGATCTTTCAAACTTCTGAGTCGAATTGACTCTTCGGGCTCGTGATTGAACCCAAAAAAATTATACACAGCTCTCCTTTCCTTCTGTGTGCGGGTCCTGACAAAACCGCGGGCTATTCCTGTGTGCTTCAAAAAAACATTTTTCATTAGCCTTTTCCTTTCTCTCTGTTCCCAACCCACGCGACCATGGTTCGTGACCAAGCACTATATCATTAGGTGCTTACTCGAGCCTTCGACTTCGGAATATTTCCAAGCACCACACAACAATCTCTTGGAGTTCCAGATTACCGAACTCGCGACGTAGGGCGGATAAACCATCCATTTCTACTCATCATCCGATGGTTGACACTTACTATGGAACCTCATGTGTCTGAGTTTTTATTACTCTTTTTGCATAATTGTTGAAAGGAAATTTAGGTAAGAATTTCCTCAACCAGAGTTATTTTATAAAATCACAGGGTTATATTATTGAATGCATACCATTGGATGTGGTAAAGGCTGGAGGCCTGTATTAATTCAAATATTTTTAGCTTATGAATGCACACACTGACATACTAGAATGTCATGTTAATTTGGTTATGGGGCAATGACCAAATAAAATTAAAAGATAAGAACTTGTTATAAGAATGAATGCCAGTAAGCTAGTCATGTATGTGACCAGGGCATGGTTGAATATGGCAAGGTACAGATATTGAAAGGTTATGAGCCACACAGGTACTAAAATATTCCTACCTTTAAATAAAACTAGGAGTGCAACATTTTTTCTAAAACTAATAAATACCATAGAATTATATTCATGGTGTAGTGTTCGGGTCGAAAAGGAAGGAATCCAATTAATTGGGAAGACAATAGGAAGTGTGTGGAGAATGTGTCAACACATTGGCTAGAATTACAACTCATGGATGGTGAGATACATGACTGATATAAAGAGCATTATGTAATTCAATGCAAGGTGCACTGAATAAGTATGCATTGAGAATTGCACTCATGCATAGTAAGTGATAGAATTGTATACTTAAATGCACTTTGCTAAATGCGTTTTGTAAGTACATGCATATATATTATTGCATGGAAATAATTATACTAATGGATGAAATATTGCTAACTCATGAATTTGAGAACATTTCATGAACTGTTAAACATTGCAATAGGAAAGTTGCAAGCTAGGTAGTCACAGGAATAGACACTACAAAAAATTTTATGTTCAGAAAATTGAAATAATAAACTTCTTGTTATTAATTATGAACATGCATATGCATAGAATGATGAGTCATTCTATTTGGTCAAGTTTTTTGGTAATTTTGATTAAATTTCTAGGTGTAGGCAATTCTAAGATCATTTCATAAGGTATTGTACATGTTGAAATATGATGTACAGAAAACACTGACAATTTGTTAGTTGTATGCAAGAGAAAGCATTACAGGAAAATGGTATGCAGTTTGGTGCTTGTGGAAAACCACAAGGATGGATGCATTCATAATATGACAACAATCAAGATGAATTATGAAATGGAATTTCATGTTTTAGGGAAAAAGTTGAATTCCTTTTTGAACTAAGTTGGAGTTACTAAATGATTTTTTTTATGTTTTATCATGATAACTGCATGTGGGTGATGCAGATGAGATGATGTTGATTGGAAATCTTTGAGGGCAGTTGGAACTCTGGGAGAAATGGTGCTCTGAGAATTCCTAAGCCGACATGTTGTTGAAGCCCAAGGAAAGGGAAGTGTAGCAACCGATGGACTGTATGATAGTGAAAGTGTACACTCCTGGAGTGGGACAGGCATGTGGGGAATGAGAGATCGTTGGTTGGAGTGTTGTTGAGGTTTGAATGGTTGGAGTGATGTTGAGGTTTGGTACCTTGGCCTAGACCATATGGATATGGATTGTGGACCATGACTATCTTACGAATCCATTGTCCTGATGGAGTCATAGCCCTACTCAGGGGTGTAAGGTCTTCTCAAATCAAAAGATAAGTACAATTATCTAATCATTGTATGTTGTGTATGTTGTATACATGTTATAATTTTATTAGAATTGCTTGTATATACATATATATACATTGCATATATGCTTGCCTTACCTACATCCATGACTGTACATAATGTGTTTCATATTTCATTTCTTAAAGAATATATACACGACGATAATCATGTAATCGATTGGAATGTGATTCAGGTGGAGCAAGAAGGCATCTTGCAAGTGCATCCGGTGCACATATTTGACCAGGAAAAGAAAGAAGCAATGGAATCGAGCCATAGGGCTTGTAAAGGTCCAGTGGACTTGGTATGGTCCCGAGGACATGACATTGGAGCATGAAGATGCTATGTAAGTAGAATAACCACATCTTTTTGAAGATTTTGAAAATCTTGTTGATGATGTGTAAAGAGTTGAACTGAGGACAGTGAAAAAATAAGGGGAGGGGATTGTAATATCCCCCAGTAGTTCCCTAGTTATATTATGAATTGTAATCATATTTTGTAGTCTGATGAGCCGAGTATTGATAAGTTGGTGGGCTTATGTGCTTCTTAGGCCGGAGAGCCTAAGTGTTAGGGCCAGGAGCCTGATTTTGTATATGTAATTATGCAAAAAATTAATAAAGATTAAACATCGTTGTGTGCAGACCGACCACGAAGAAAGAGTGATGGGGGACTAAGCTTCCACATAGTGGGTAAGGGAAAGGGGGTTGAAAGGTTGGAATGAGGGGCTAATCTCAGGGGCTTAATTCCTTGAGAATAATAACTTATTATTATTCCAAAGCTATGTGACAAACATGTTTTTTATCCTAAGTCTTGGGAGAGGCAACGCATGTAGCTCCATCGTGTGCAAAAGGGAACGCATGCAGCTCTAGGAAGACAAGTGTCAACCTGGGCGCATGTAGTTAAAAGATGAAGCATTAGTTTATTTGGGGGTTCGTTCTGTGAATTTTCCCGATCCTCCGTCTGAGACCGTGAGACCTCTGTAATCAACCTCTACTTAATTTTCTTGTCACACATTCCAGAAAACAAGAACTATGAAGCCGACTGGTGTATTTCTGTGAATCTCGTGGCCTCTGTATTCGGCCTTTGCAATATTCAGGCACACACCTGAAAACCCGAAATCCGTGAACCATTCTGTGTTTTCGGAGGAACCTGACACCTGAGTCATCGCCTAAGCTATGCAGTGTTTTAGTGTGGGTTGTTGGCGCCTATGGTGCCATTCCCATCTGTTGTTTCTACTGTCATCCTTGTGTGAATGAGTGTTGAACCATTGTTTTTGTCCCCACCTTGCTAAAGCCGAGTCAAGGAGTGTGCTGAAGAAGTGTGTTGTCAGGCCCGTGGTTTAAGAGGCAGATTGTCAGGCCTATGAGAATCTCTCTCCAGGTGAGAGAATCTGTTGGGAAGTGGTTTTCTCCCAGAGAGAGTCCAACACCAACTACAAAGCTCTGATAATTCCTGATCCGGCTTGTTGCCGAGACCCATAGAGGGAAGTGAAGCACCGATGGAATGTGCTTGTGAAGGTGTATACTCCCAGGTGGAACAGGCATGTGGGGAATGAGAGTCTGTGAGTAGTAGGCATAAGAAAGCTCTTAGAGAGAATCCTTCTAGTTGCAATATGCAGTTTTCCTATAACCTCAACTTAGTCTAGGATTCCCTTGCCTTGGGTGGAGCTTAGTCCCAGCTCAGGGGTGACCCACTACTGAGCATGATGAGCAGCGTGGTCTAAGGCTGGGAGGTTCATGGAAGATATACACATAGTTGGTGGAGTTACTATAGTTTCAAAGATAAGTATTATTATGTGTTTTAATTTCAATTAAAATGCATGTCTGTGATGCTTGTAATATTATCATGTATTCTGTTGCAATGATATTTGTGGTTAATTCTATTTAAGTCTGTATGATGGTAGTAACTCTATGTTGAATGAGTTGATTTGATTTAATATGCATGTTATATATATGTTGGCACAGGGGCAGACCCAAGGTTCAACGCTCAAGAGATCACCAACAAAACCCTAACTATCGGCCCTTTCAGCAACACCTATGAAGTAGATGAAGTCTCACCCGAGGTAGAGGCAGGGGTGGTTGCAGGACTCAGATGTCTGCAACCTTAGCTGGGACACAGATCTGTGATTATCTTGCTTACAATTCACTTAGCATCAATTATTCCTTAAAATACATTCATTAATACACTTCACAGAAAGCACAGAGCACTGCAGTAATTACTCAGATATATCACTTAGCAATGATAAACAGGTTATACTTAATAGATTAAGCACTTAGCATCTTATGTATCATATCTAGCATGCAATCATATCTCATAATAACAAAGCATCAATAGATCTATCTAAACATATCAGAGCACTTAGCAAGAGAGAGGCAAACAAATCAGCACAATACACAGAGTTACCGTGGTTCACCCCCACCCTGGGGCTATGTCCACAAAGTCTTCTTATGTTGTTATCTTCTGTAAACCAAGTTACAACACAAAGCCTTCAAGATCCTACCTCGCCTAGGACAAGAGATATGTGCAGCTCACTAGATCCTCTTTCCCTGGGTATATCCAAGAACTAAGTCCTCCCCCGACCCGTGCACTCATCACTTACAATACTTACAGTAGGCACATAGCTCTTATAGTCACACAGAGGTCTGATCACATAGATATACTTTATGCACTAAGAAATTCACTTTACATCACACACCCCTTTTATACGCATCTCCTACCATTCTATTTATACATATAAAAGACCTAAATAAGGGTCGATATCCATTTCCCATTACAATATTCCCAAAAAGCCCAAAAAGCCCAAAACTCCCTAAAAAGAGGCAGAGATCCCATGATCTCCTCTTCGCCATGCGCTCCTTCTCTGCCTGGATGTCGGAGTATCGAAAACGGTCAAATATGACCAAGTATTCCTCAAAACTTGGTCAAGGGCCAACAAGCCCCCAACACTAACATGTGACTTGTCCCGAGTCACTTAGGTCTGACCAATTCTACTTCGAATGCCTCAAGCTTGGCTTGAGCTGCTTCGACCTGCTACTTTGTGATTTCCTCCTACTCTGTGAACTCCTAGATGAGTGCGTTATTGACTGGTCCTTCTAGGCACCGCTCTGTTGTAATCATGACCTAGTGTAGCTTTGTCCCTTGGTTCTCAATCTCTAAAAATAGTTGACATGCCTTATCCTGCAAAGGTTGAAGTTGTTGCGTCACTTCCATGACCTTTCTCTGGATCATGTGGATCTGTTGTTGTGTGACACGTTGCACATGGGATCGCTTCATTTTATCTATAGTTGATAGGGCCTTCAACTTCAGCTGAAGTCCATATGCATGTTGCTTCGCCTCTTGGAGCTGCAACTCCAATTTATGTAATTTTGGGTACTTGGTCAGGTTCTCATGTATCTGCGCACTTCTGGTACTTAGTTGTTTTCATTCTTCAGTGAATTCTTTAATCCTTTCTACTGTACCTCCGACAGTTATTTCTCGCTGGTTGCACTCTTCTTGCGGGGTACTTGGGATGATCTGAAGCTCTAAGTCCATGACTCTTTGATGCAATTTCTAAATAACTTCAACAAGCTTCATGACTTGATGGTCTAAGGGTTCTTCGACCTTTTGTTCTAAGCCAGTCACAGAGCGAAATGCTCTGTTGACAGCTTCTTCGATTTCGATCTACTTCGTGAGAAGTTGCTCCTCCTTTTTAATTTTTGCTCTATCTCTATCAAATTTCTCTTGGATGGCCTCCTTCTCTTGATTTCTAGCTCGACACTGCTCTATGATTTCCTCCTATGGTTGCTTTAGGGCCTGGGTGGCCTGCGCTATTACCTCCTCCTCTTTATGAAGGCATACATCGACTATGTCGGCAATCCTATGGAGTTGAACTGATTCATCTCCTACTTTTGTTTTTCCTTCTGGTGTGGGTGTGGAGACTACACGGTTAGACTGAAGTGCTCGATGCACTCCTTGGAGCTAGGCTTCAATTCTATCATACGTCGTTTGTTTCTTAGCCTCCTTCTTTTCTGTAATTTCTTCTATGGCTTCATTCAAATTTGCGAGGAGAAAGCTGAAGTCATCGGGGTTGAGCATGTTCTTCATCTTGGTCACAGTCGCTTTTTCTTTCTTCTTAGAGGAAGACTTTGAAGGTGACCCTTTTCTCTTCTTTGGATTTTTGACTTCTTCTTCTGGTTGTTGTTCGACTTCCTCTAGCTCGTCCTTGTTACCTTCTTGATCGGTTGTGATGGAAGTTGTCTTTATAGAGTAGCTATCTACATATTGAACCTCTTCAGGCTTCTCCGTTTCCTTTGTCTTCTTTGTCTTCTTCATCTTACTGGGCCCAGGTGTGTGTTGCGCAGCTTCTGGGCTGTCAAAATCTGAAATGTCCGCTCGATCTGTTGGAACAAGGAGGTCCGTCAGCCATTCCTTGGTGATTTCTTCTAGGTCTTCTTCGATCAGCTTATAATAGGACTGAAGTTGTTCTTGGTGTTCATCAAGGCATGGAGTTAGGTATATAAAGTGGCGGTCCACGCTGAACTTTATCAAAGTCCAGAACCTTTGTAAAGTGTTCAGGGTTATGCGAGGTTCAACACCTATGGCTGCTTTCAGTTGGTTATAGTATCTATGAAAAATGGCATTTGATTGCCACTGCTTTCTCATGTCCGTCAAGTACCATAAGGTACTGAACTTCGCAGCTAATGGTTTGAATGGGTTGAGGTCGTGAAAGGTTGCGCATTATGGTAGCTCCCATGCAACAAAGGCGATCAATATTAGCAGCCAGCTAAAGTGGAATTCATGCCCCCAGTCCTAGGCTTCTCTACAGTCAATTTCTAGCTGATTGACCAAATATTTCACCCAATTCATTTGTAGTCCCTCTACGCACTTCCCTGCAAGGTCAACTACAAATCCAGATACTTGTGTAGGTCTATTCTTACATACCATCTTCCATGCTATCAGCTGACATGCAAGGTGAACTGTGCCACTCTCGATAGAGGCTATCTTGTAATCTCACGCGCCTTTTTCAACATTTCCATAAGCCTCTTTAATCTTTTTTGAAAGAGCGCAGTCCGCGGTCTTTCCAGGGTAGTACTCATGGGGATCAAGGCCCTACATGCTAAGCCCAGTAACTATTGATTAGCATTGGATCAACAATTATGTGACGGTTTAACCACAGGTATCCTCCATGGTAACTTACTAGCAGCAATTTCACACAAGCAATCACCTCCTGATGTCTGTCGAAGTGTGGTATTTTCATAACATTGAGTAGAGTAGACTACGCAAGGTTCATCATCCATTGCTGAGGGACAATCTTCAAGTTTTATCCCTTAGTCCTCATTAAGTACTTAGATGGTGCGAGCATGCTGTAGGCTTTATGGTCTCCCAGGTTGAAGTCACAAAACTTCAACGCTGTAACCTTGTCTTGATTTGCGCGGTAGGTGCGAACTCCTTTCGGTAGATATGCAAGGACTAGGGTGTATTCAAAGTCTTTAGGGACACTATCCCTGTTAATATCACCACTTAGAGGGGAAATGTAAGCTGGTAGGATGGTTGGCACTAACTTCACGTTGGTTGCATCGTCCCTATGCTTAGTTCTCAACTCTGCGTCGGCTTGAGATGTTCGAGCTCGAGTAGTCTATGGGGAGGCTGCCACACCTCTTGACGATGAGGCTTGGAGTCCAGTGGACATCCCTCTTTCTGACATGACTCTTTTTGTCCTTAAGCTAGCAAGTACTTCTCTCACCGATTCTTCTGTTGTGCTAAGCTCGTCGGACATGTAAGCTCAGGATCACTATCTCAGGTTGTCAATGGACTATCGATACCATAATCAGATAGAGAATAAAACTGGAGTAATCACTATTTCATAACGCAGATATTCTGTAAGCTCAAGTTCTCAATTGGAAAAAGTGTCTTCTGGTCATGGCGTGACAGAATAAGTAAGTAACTCTACAACAGACTGCTTTCAACGAATATGAAGCTTCCATGATCATTGATCTATCCTTTAAGGTGAGGTCCAATGGTCTAGCGGTAACCCATAACTATTTTTCGATCCGTTCGGAGCGGCGGTCAAATCGGTATATCGATTCCAATGGCTATATTGTTTCGTCATGGAAAAGTACTCTATGTCGTTTTTCTAATATCTCGACGGAGCTCCAATTCTGCAATTCTTATTGTTGCGAAGTGTCCTCTAGAACCTCTTGTAACCTTACAATATTCACCCTTTTCTTTCTTAACTTCCTAGCCTTCTTCCCAGTGAGCTTCGTCTCAGTAATTCTTTTACCATTCTGATGTTTATCTTCTGTGGTCTTAGTTACTTCGCGCTATTGAAAATCTTTCCCATGGTTCCTTGATAATACTTCTTCTGTATCAAAAATAGGTAACTCAATATTCTACGAAGCCTCAAGTGTTCTCTTAGCTTCGACATCAGAGTTGCTAATATTGAATATCTGTGATCTGCTCTTTTGTTCTTCAATCAAGTGCATGATCCTTCTGGTCATAAAGTCTTTTAACTCTTGCTTTTTCTGTTCCAAAAAATTTTCATTGTCTTTTCATCTGGCTTGTTCTCTATCAATCCAAAGTTTCCCTATGAGAATGGTAAATGGGGCATTGTCTTCAACAAATTTAATGATCTCAAATTCTTCCTCTGTTGAAGTTCCATTGACAGTCATAGGTATCTAGGTGAGCCTTCCACATAGGTTTTCTAGCTTTCCTCTCAAGAAACTTGTTCCACCTAGGGAAAGGATCATGGCAGGATTTCCTATAGCTTCCCAAGTTCTTTCTAGCATAATGTTCACTTGGGTTTCGTCATCAAGAGTACAATCAATGTCAAAGTCCCCTATTCTTGCTCTTATTTTCTCCTTTTCTTTGAATATCTCTGATAACCTAACATGTCGGTGGTCATTCAAGGTATCTTTCATCTGTAGCAATATCTTTTCTGATTCTTTCTGGGTTTCTGCTGTAATCTTGGTCTCTTGATCTCCTTCAGGGTTTGCTTGCTCCATATTCATCTTCTCAAGCCCAACAATCATTTTAGGGAAATCTAAGACTTCATGGTCTATATCCTTACAACAGAGGCAACTAGGTCTTCTCCCATGGCATTCCTTAGCAAGATGTCCCGATCTTCTGCAACTATAACAGAGGGTTAATCCTTTCTTTCATTTAGATGTTCCCCAACTCCTTCTGTACTGCATACCAGGATCATGGTGACTAGCCTGCAAAAAACTCTTTCTAGGATCACCAGTACATATGAGCAAATTTGTGACGGTTTTTCGTTGATATTGCCACACTTATCCGTCACAATTTCCACGAAAGTTGAGATTTTTTTTCATCGGAATAATTTCATCGCTATATCCACGATCCAAGTGTGTGTGGAAACATCGACAAAATTAGCTCTCCACGTGTCACCACCTTCAATATCATTTAACCTTATGCATCGTTGCAATTACGACGAACTATCATCGCAATAACAATGAAGAAATGTGGCAATTACGACGAAACTTCGTAGCAATTGGGACAAAAAATTATGCCAAGCCAATAACTTACGACGCAGTTGTTGAACGTGCGATGAAAGTCCATCGCAACTTGTGACGACAATCCATGGTAATATTGACGAGTGCAATATCTCAAAACCAAATTTACGACACACATGTTGTATATGTGACGAATATTCGTGGAAAATTGCGACGAAGTTTTGTCGCTATAGAGACGATTGTGGTAAAATAGTAAAATATTTTCGACGAACTTGCGTCAATATTGCGACGATGACTTTAGGTTTAAAAAAAATAAATCACATGAAATATGGTATACCATATTCTATGCCATATTACAATGTAATATGGTAATGCCATATTACATTGTAATATGGAATTACTATTACATTGTAATATTGTAATATTGTAATATATTGTAATATATATATCCCCTACAAATAATCAAGGCACTAATCAACCAAATATTGTAAGCTTGTGTTATCATGAAGTTGGATTAGAAGTAAGGATACCAATATGACAATATACACAAAGAATAATTTGGAATATTACTTTCAAAAAAACACATAGATTGCATGAGTGAGTCATTATGTAATTTATATTACACAATATTATGACAACACTTATAAGATTATGGATGATATCTTAAGACCATTTCTCGAACTTGTTTATTGTAGCCTCCTTGGAGTAACAACACAAAATTCGAAGGAGAAAGTACAGTTACAACATAGTGTTGCAGCAGAGTTACAACATAGTTATAGTGAGTTGCACCAGAGTTACAAAAAGTGTTGCAGCAGAGTTATAGCGAGTTGCAACAAAGTAATAGTGAGTAACAACAAGTGGAGTAACAGCACAAAATTCGAAGGAGAAAGTACAGTTACAGCATAGTGTTGCAACAGAGTTACAACATAGTCATAGTGAGTTGCAGCAGAGTTACAGAAAGTGTTGCAGTAGAGTTATAGCGAGTTGCAACAGAGTAATAGTGAGTAACAGCAAGTGGAGTAACAACCCAAAATTCGAAGGAGAAAATACAGTTACAGCATAGTGTTGCAGCAGAGTTACAACATAGTTATAGTGAATTGCAACAGAGTTATAGAAAGTGTTGCAACAGAGTTATAGCGAGTTGCAGCAGAGTAATAATGAGTAACAACAAGTGGATTAATAGCACAAAATTCGAAGGAGAAAGTACAGTTACATCATAGTGTTGCAGCAGAGTTACAGCATAGTTATACTGAGTTGCAACAGAGTTATAGAAAGTTGCATCAAAGTAATTTAATTGAACCAAGGTAATTCATGGGGTTAGCAAATTATTTAGGAATGAAGTGTCTCTTCAACGTACATTAGAAAAGGCAAGTATAACCTTTCAATTCATTGCAATTGAAAACCAAGTAACTGAAGCTTTGACTTGAAAGAATTGTAATGCATCAATATTAAATCTAATGAAACTTCAAATTTCATTTGAAATCAAAGCAAATTTCAC
>ML808698.1:48670-107733 GCA_009831015.1 Picea engelmannii | reverse complement strand
GTTTGTATATGTGTGTGGTTTGGGGGCGACCGGGTCAGGACTTATCCCCAGCCCTTGGTTGCACGATATGTTACATATAACCCACAGCTATATCATATGGACACACGCGTGTGGTTGTGTTTGTTCCAACGGTTATATCAACAACCCGCCATTTGGCCTTTGACCATTGGCTTATGTAACAGGAGCCTATGTTAATGCTAGCGCATGGACGCATGGGTCATACGACCTGGTCCTTGACGGTTAGGGGCTAGGTGCACCCGTAACTGTCCTACAGTTTGCACGGTTCACGTGGTTGTGTCCAGTGCTAGGTTTTTACGCTTAAATATGTGTGTGTGCTAGGTTGAGCGAACAAGGGGTGTGTTTTGTAGATGCAGAGACAACAAGCTTGAAGGGGGGACTTCCAGGAAGCCTATCTTCTTCATTTTTTGGCCAAACGAGGTGCCGAAAAAGCCCAACTAGGGGTTTTTGGACGTTCTGAAGCCATTGGAGCAGTCTATTTGGCATTTTGAGCATTGTAAATCACATTTTTTAGCACTTTGAGAAAATAATACAAATGATCCATTGGAAGCTGGACCAGGAGATGTAGCCCAAGAGAGGGGTGAACTCCTTTATCATTTGTTGTGTTATGTGTTTTCTATTAATTGATTATGTTGCTTTTTATATGAATCTTGAATGAGTAAATCCTATTAAAAATTGTGTTGCAAAGATGATCCATTTGCATTTTTAACAAATAAATTTTACTTGAAAATATTTTCAAGAATACAAGTCTTCTTCATTTTTAGATCAAGAGCGCACCAAAAAAACCCTAACTACCGGCCCTTTCAGCAACACCTGCAAAGCAGATGAAGTCTCACCCGAGGTAGAGGCAGGGGTGGTTGTAGGACTCAGATGTATGCAACCTTAGTTGGGACATAGATCTATGATTATCTTGCTTACAACGCACTTAGCATCAATTATTCCTTAAAATACATTCATTAATACACTTCACAAAAAGCACAGAGCACTGCAATAATTACTCAGATCTAGCACTTAGTAATGATAAACAGGTTATACTTAATAGATTAATCACTTAGCATCTTATGTATCATATATAGCATGCATTCATATCTCATAAGAACAAAGCATCAATAGATCTATCTAAACATATCATAGCACTAAGCAAGAGAGAGACAAACACATCAGCACAATACACAAAGTTACCATGGTTCACCCCCACCATGGGGCTAAGTCCACACAATCTTCTTCTATTATTATCTTCTGTAAACCAAGTTACAACACAAAGCCTTCAAGATCCTACCCTGCCTAGGACAAGAGATCTGCGCAGCTCGCTAGATCCTCTTTCCCCAGGTAGATCCAACCACTAAGTCCTCCTCTGACCCGTGCACTCATCACTTACAATACTTACAGTAGGCACAGAGCTCTTACAATCACACAAACGTCTGATCACATAGATCTACTTTATGCACTAAGCCATTCACTTTACATCACACACCCCTTTTATACTCATCTCCTACCCTTCTATTTATACATACAAAAGGCCTAAATAAGGGCCGATATCCCTTTCCCATTACAATATTCCCAAAAATCCCTAAAAAGGGGCGGAGATCCCATGATCTCCTCTTCGCCATGTGCTCCTTCTCCGAATGGATGTCGGAGTACCGAAAATGGTCAAATATGACCAAGTATTCCTCAAAACTTGATCAAGGGCCAACAATATATATGTATGGGAATGTTCTGTGTAGTAGTGTTTCCTGGCAGTGGGGTTGATGGCCAGGGACGTTACAATATGGTATCAGAGATTTAAAGGGATAAGTTAAGGTTGTGTTGGTAGTGTTTCTCGACCTCGTGGTGGTCGAGGATGTTAAAAACTAGTAGTTTACTGTATGTTGTTTTTCTTCAACTTGTGAGTGACTACAGTTTGTCTCTAAGAAGTTCATAATTTCCTACAAAATTAGCTAATATAAATTATTTAAATGGATAGCAAGGTGATGTTTTTTTTTTACTAACCT
The DNA here is from genome assembly GCA_009831015.1 of Picea engelmannii. Lineage (NCBI taxonomy): Eukaryota > Viridiplantae > Streptophyta > Pinopsida > Pinales > Pinaceae > Picea > Picea engelmannii. The sequence goes on along the minus strand of ML808698.1, from coordinate 105,724 downwards.
CATGGGTTATATACCAAGAACCCTAATTAGAAAAAGTAATTACCTTGAAGGAAGAAAGGCATGTCCCTAGTTCTCATTATTCTTTCTTCTTCTGAGGATAGATACTTTCTTGAAACCATTGTCTGAAATTTAGGGAAATATGAAGGGTTCATCTATAGAAAATTAATATCACTTGAAAGCTATCAATTCTTATAAATAATGATTTTTTAAATAATTTGGAATCCAATTATCCTATGATTTATTATACTAAATGTGTGATGTTCTTTATTTTAATATTTTTGAGCCAACAACATCAATTTTAAAATTTCGACTCTCATTAAATGTACCAACTAAAAGAAAATACTTTACATTAGGACATAATAGATAAGTTTATAAATTATTACTATTTATGTCATTTTGTAAACTAATTAAATTATATTTTATTTTTACATCATTATCCAAAATTAATTCTCAACTTTTGTGAGCATTTTAATGAATATTAATTTAAGAGTGTTATTTTTTAAAATAATACAACTAATTTATGTTGTGTCATCCTTACCTAAACAACAATTAAGTACATAAAAATAAGGGATTTATTAGTATAGATGTCCCTCCTCCCTAAAATTAGGTGGGGTGTGGTTGAATTGAAAGTGTGTTTTTGTTGCATACATTTTTGCCAGACTCCGTGAATCGATTTTAGATTTATTGGAAAACAACTTTTTTGAAAAATAATTCCGCATCACTCAATTAATGAATTGAAAATGAATTGATTAATGAATAAGGATTATAGTAGGGAGGGGGGTAACTGCCCTTTCTTTCCTCCAATCAATAAGCAACTGGCCTTGTTTCAGTCTGGATTAGTCTCCTCATACTTCCAATGTTGATCCCAGATGTAGGGTCATCCAAGGATGAAATTACATACCTCCAATGGAATAACATCACAAAGGACCTCCTATAAAGAATCTTTATTTTTATGTGTCCATGAAAATTAGAGACAAGATCGCACATTATTGCTTAATTAACAGTGGTTCTGGTGGAGAAGCCTAGATATAATTTTTTTTTAAATCACTTTTAAGATTTGATAAGAATTATATATATTGTATTGCTTTTTCTTAGTTACCAAACTATTTTTCATCTAAGAGAAGTAATATGAGGTGCCTCTCTCCTATGAACTCATTGTATCTGAAGAGATAGTTTTGATTGTATTTTCTCCTACATATGAGTGCAGGAAAGGGAAAGGAAATATATTTTGAAGATAAATATTTCCTCATCATTGAAGATCAATAAGGGATTTTGTTTTTTGAGATGGAATTTAAAGAGTTTTTTAAATTTATGTTTTAACTATTTTGATGTTGCATTTTGGATTATGTGTAAGCAAGAAACATTGTTGGTGTCCCATAAATATTAAGCACTAATACAAAATTTATTATATTATGGTGCCTATAATTGTTTGTAATTGAAGGTAAGACATGATTCAAAAAGTAAGCAAAATCTACTTTTTAAGAAACCTTTATGAAAATAACATTTTGACAAAGTTAAACAATATGATTGGTCCAAAACTACAATAGTGGATCATTTTTTGATAAATTAAAACAAGATTATTGATCTAATACTTTCTTTGTGGATGATTCTTTGCAAAAATGTGAGTTTGTTTCAGATATAACTAATTCAATTATTTCCAAAAGAGATGAACTTTAACAAAAACAAATTGAAAATTAGTTGTTAAGATCTTTTCATAGAAAATTCCAAAATGTTTTTCCTATCAATGATATTTGCAAGAACTGTGGAGGGAAAATTCCAAAACCATTAATGACATTTTTATATATTCCATAAGAACTTATGTCATGAAGTTCATAATTTCTTATGAAATCATTTCTCGTTGATAAATAGTTGATTTGATCACCTTGTTTCCAAAGAGTTGATTGTATCCCTTCATTATGTTTTTTCTAATTTTTCAGAGACACTTTTCTCTTTTATTTAACACTTGACCACTTATTTTATTTCATCAACTAGCAATTGCTTGCACGTTGTTTTTATTCAACTTGTAGTTGACTAAAAGTTATATCTAAGCATATAGTACTTTCCTTAAAAAACCACCTCAAAAATACAAAATGTTCTTTAGAGGGATACAAAGGTGACATTATTTGGATAACCTCATTGTTTAGAGATTAAGAATCCTTATTGGAAAAAGTAATAACCTTGAATCAAGAATGGCATGCCCCTAGTTTTCATTTTTCTTTATTCTTCCAGGGTTTGATACTTTCTTGAACACGTTACATTAAATTTACGGGGATATGGAGGATTGATTTTTAGGAAATTAATTTCATTTCAATATTCACATATTCATGATAAAAGTGGTCACAAAGCGATGTTTCTTTCAAATTATCTTTTTCACATGAAACTAACGATTTAAATTCAACTTAATGTTGTCTAATAACCAATTTTTTCATAAATCCACCTTGTTAAAAAATATTAAAGGGAAGAAATTCCATTATTTAATTTTTATTTATTGATATATCTTACAAGAGAATTCCTAATACGTTCTAGTGTGTTCATCTCCCAAAATATTGATCACCACATAGTACTCATTTGTGCACAAGAAATTGTCCTTGTGAGAGAAATTGCTAAAATTAAGAACATTCGTTTGGTAGAATTGTTGTACCATTGAGTCAATGTTACATCTAAATCACCAATACTTATACCTCACCCAAAGCTTATATTAATTCCATGAGGGAGTTGAATATTAGTGGGGGGCTCGGAATACATAATTTATATCATTAAACAACAACCTTATCAACAATTTAAAGGTTTAGAATATTTAATAAAATGTTTAGCTTTAAAGGTGATAAAGTATGTTGTATTTAGCTTTCTTTGAAATAAAATGCATGCATCCCTTTTCCACTTTATATTATTTTGCATATTCAACATTTTAATGGTCTACATATTAAATTGATTTAGGAGTCAACGCGCATCATTTTCTCATCGCGTAGTGTTCTATTGTGGGACATGATGAATCTATATGTATAAATAAAAAATATAAAGATGTGGTCATGAGTGTAATGATTATATTGAAAGTGGTCGTGAGTGTCTTGATTATATTGAAAGTTGTTATCTTTCTTTTTATTTTTACTTTTTAAGCAATCCAAGAAAAGTACTTCTAACTTGAGAGTAAACTAGGGAACATATAGACGTTTGGTAAAGTATTTGACAAGGAAATTTATTCTAAATCATACTTACCATGTTGGTCTTTTGGGGAAAGATTAATTGTGTAATCAATGCAATGGGTTTGTAAGCATGGAAAGGGATTTGAAAAAAATAAAGAAAATAAGAGGGAATGGTAGGAAGAGGGGGTTTCGGATAACTTTCCGTACGCGATCTCGTGTTTAGTCTCTATGTTAGAGGGGGGTCTCGGATAACTTTCACAATTACTGGACTTTCAAACACTCCCTAGCTCAGAGTCTTATGTTTGTTTTTGTAGCCTTGAAGAGTTTCCTCTCCAATCCTAAATCAAGGCTCTAGCCTAGATTAAATTGATGAACCCTTCAAACACAAAGTCTAATAACTTTTAATTAGGCGTTAATTTTAGTGGTTGTCTTAAGTCAAAAGGAATGAAAGTGAAACCAGTGATGTTCTTTAAGAGACGAAAGAGAAGAGCATAAGATGATACTGGAAACAAAAGTACTTATTTCTTCACAAATAAAGATTTGTCAATTGAAACTCTTTCACCAAACTTTTCATAACTACTTTTCTCATATCTTTGAAAAGAAAAAACTCAAAACAAGATTTCGCTCGACTACGAGCTCCTTAATGTCCTAATCATTCATGTAAAGAACTTAAGAAAACTTTATTTTATCTTGGTAAATGAAGCAACTTAACCTAAATTACTTTACCAAACAAAGAAATGAAAGATTTTTTTTATTGTTTTATGCTTTAAAACAAGAAATTTGAAAATGAATTATTTTATTTTCTTCCAAATAAAAAAAGGGGAAAATGATGAGAAGATAGGACCAAGAAATGGATTTTGTCCCAATCACAGATCGCAGGGAGTCACTGACAATACCAAGAAGGCAGATCAAAGAAGACTCACCAACTTGTCTAAAAACCCTATTTAAATAAACACAAGAAATCTTTAGTCAAAAGAAAGCTAAATTGAAGTCAGACCTAGGCTAAAGACTACTATAACAAAGACCAGTACTAGATAGAGAAAACCCCTGAGGAGTGTGACTCTTGACAAGGAAGAGGATGAATGCCTCTTCTTTTTACAAAAAAATTATCAACAAGCACGCTACTAACACTTCAACAACTAGCGTATGTACACGGGGTGTCCAAGGGCAGGGTGCGTATGCGTGCATGCAGGCCTACTACAAGTCACGTACACCTCTATAACTCCTCAAAAAAATGAAAAAACAACAGTCCAACATAGGCAGGGAGTACTGGTATGGAAGACCAACATCCATTAAAGACATAGAAGCTCACAGAAACTCAGAAAACAGTAAATAAACTGATCCAAAGCACCCAAAAAAAATATCCCCAAAGACCCTAGAGTCATCCCCAGTACGGTCGCCAATTCTGTTATAGTGGGAAAACCCCTCTACGGGCTACACCAAGGGTCTAAAGTGTAAGCAAAGAAAACCGTCTAAAGTCTCCTACTTTTAATCACTATCCCAACATTACCCTACAATCATACATAAAAGGCAAGAGAGAGGGATCCGGTAGGCCTACCCTAAACTCTGCATCCGGTGTCGATCCCATTGTGCTTGTTTGTTTCCTGACTGCAAATCTCCTCCCAAGGCTAACCTACATTCATCAAAAGACAAACAAGAAACTACAAGAATGCATTCTACATATGGATTAGTGGGTTAGACATCATAAACCAGAAATGTAAACACATCATTGAAACTTAAGATGTCATTTGGTGAGACGAAAAAAGTACTTCTTTATATTAATCTCACAAAAGTCACTTACAACATGAGACTAGCACTGCTCCTCAAACTTGGTCCTGGTCTCCTCTTCACCATGCACCAACTGCTTCCACATCTTCTTCTCCTCTTCAGTTCTCTCTTACGAAAATGGTAAGAGATTTGCAATTGGGGCAAAGGGGGATTGATAAAATGGGCAGAGTTTCTTTTTTCTCATGCTTCTCCTTGCAATGGGACCCCAACCCCTTCTTTTATAGGCCAAAAGGGATAGTAACGGTTGGGGTGACTGGGTATGGGCAGTCAAATGGTTAAGTAACGGCCCAGAAACCAGTATCCTATGCAATTTTCCACTTTTCACGATATTTTGTGAGTGTACGCGGGCTGTAGTGGGTCAGCAAGTGTGTGTACATGGGCAGTAGTGGTGCAGGGCACATACACCTTCAAAGCAATGTTTTTTTTAAGATCTTGTTCAGTGATGGCTTGGAAAATATAACAACTTAGATGGCCCGATACCAGGTATGCATGTCTGAACGTTGAAAACCTAGAGGAGAGGGGGGATGATAATCCAACTTGGCATAGCAAAGGCTTATGAAAAAATCAATTGTCACTATATGGTCAAGACTCTGGAAGCATTTGGCTTTGTGCAACACTAGATCAACTGGATTGTCAGCCTAGTGTCAATGACTAGTTGCTCATTGTTAATCAATGGAGCCCCATCCAAACCCTTATGGCCCTCAAGAGGCATCAAACAAGGAGACCCACTATCACCTTTCCTGTTCATCCTGATGATGGATGGACATAGTAGGAGCATAAAAAGTGCAACTGCAGCAGGAGAAATAACCGGAATTAAACCTTTCGAAAACTACCCTACCTCCACGCACCAACAGTTCGTTGATGACACCCTACTCCATGGCACACCCATGGTCAAGGAAGAAAAAAAATATAAAAGAATCTTAGAAGAGTTTGGGGAAGCCTTGGGAGAGGAGATCAATCATTCCAAGTCCATGGTATATTTCTTCAATACCAACCAAGCAATTCAAAGGAACCTAGTAAATATTTTGGGGTTTGAATGCAAAACCCTCCCAAGGAAATACTTGGGAATTCCCCTGACAGACAGAGCTTGAAAAATGGAAACATGGGAAGCAATGATCAAGAAGCTACATGAGAGGCTGAAAATTGGACTTACAGATCCCTCAACCTTGCGGGGAGACTTGTCCTGACCAAATCGGTTCTTCAAGCAATACCAACCTATATGATGTCGATGTCTCCCGCTCCCAAAGGAATACTCCAAAAAATAAGAGCCATCCAAAGGGACTTCCTATGGCGTGGAGCGAAAAGCAAGAAAAAATGGGCCCCTGTGGCTTGGGAGAAGGTTTGCAAACAAAAATGCAAAGGAGGTCTAGGGTTACAAGATCCACAGGTAACCAATGAAGCCTACAGGGCAAAACTCTGGTGGATATGGGTCAAAGAAAATTCAACAGGATGGGAAACCCTCTGGAAGGCCAAGTATGCCCCGGACATCAATGACCACGATCGAATTCACTTTATGAGCACAAGAGAAGGATCAACCATCTGGAATCTAGCCTGGCACAATAAAACTTGGATCCAGAAACATAGTTTCTGGGAAGTGAGGAATGGTAAAACAACCAGATTCTGGGAGGATGCGTGGCAACAGGAACCCAGGTTGGAAAATCTAAATACGGAGGAACTCCAACAGGAGATGATCGCGCAAGGAAAAATAAAAAACCATCACTACTGGAAACAAAAAAATTACCGCGACAGATGGAGGATCGGGGACAAACCCAACCCACAAAACAGAGATCGAATCACAATAATAATGAAAGAGGTGGAGGAGGAATTGGGGAAAAGGAAAATTGTATTCTCAGAAGAAGAGGACCAACTAATATGGGGCAAGGAAAATGGAGGGGAAGTCAACTTAAAAGAAGCCCGGAATTACATTGCGGACTAGGACCAAGAAGACTCGACGCAATAGTGTTGTAAGATTTGGGGCAGCCCCTAGTGGCCAAAAATCAAAATGTTCAAATGGCTAGTACTTCATAACCGAATTCTAACCTGGGAAAACCTAAGGAAAAGAGGTTTCATAGGCCCATAATGATGCCACCTCTATCAAGCTAAAGAAGAAACAACGAATCACCTCCACGATGATTGTAACTACATAGCATAGATATGGGACTGGGTAGAAAACATCTTCTGCCAATCCAATAGGACCCAAGGTAACATCAATGCAACCATCAGTAACAGGAATGAGAGTTACAACAAAAATTAAATTGTAAACCGCTACTGGAACCTCATGCCAAGGATGATCATATGGGCAATATGGAAAGAAAGGAATATGTGCATCTTCAAAAATACAAGCCTCCCGAAAGAGAAACTCAAGGAAGTAATAATCTCACAAATCTGAGAAATGGTGCAGAGCCGCAACTTCCCGGTTGGAAGAGAACAACTCACAGGCCAAGACTCCCGAATCCTGAAGACTTTTCACCTAAAATACGGGCACAACATCACACAGATAGGGCATCCACCGCAACTCCAAATAGGAGAGCACAACTGGACACCTCCTTCGGCAGGGTTCCTCAAGTTAAATTTTGACGGGGTGACAAAAGGTAACCCAGGAATGACAGGAATGGGAGGGGTGATCAGAGACAGTGGGGGAAACATAATCTGGTTGTACGCTGGGAGCTTGGGAAACTCAACCAACAACACAACAGAATTTGGAGCCCTGGAGCTCAGTCTCGAAATTCTAAACCATGAAAGGATGACCAACACTATCGTGGAAGGTGACTCCACCCTGGTCATCAACACGGTGAAGAGACTATAAAACGACACTAGAGTGGGAAAGGTTTAGAAACACTAGCGCCTAGCACACTCCCTCCAAAAAATCTAGGAGCATCTGCAAGCGATTAACATCGTAGAGTTTCATTGGGTATGCAGGTCAGAAAATGGCTTGGCGGACAAAATTTCCAACGAGGGAGTTAACAAGGAAGGACCAGAACTAGATACTACCTGGATCAACATTCCACAAGGACAATTTAAAATTGACTACACTCCACTAGAGACAAAAGATCGAGACAACAGCTTAAGCAAGGGAGGTCACATTGAGGAGGGCAGCAAAAATCCCAGTGAAAGGACCGTAGGACCTAGGCAAGATATGACTACCCAACACTCGACTAACAATCACCATGTCGGATCAACTTATACAACAGGTGAGGGTACGTAAACAATATTGTGTCAACAGTAATATTTGTGGAGAAATCTCGTGGGAAAGTATCGATGACAATCAGCAGGCAGTTAATGACGTAAGAAAGAGGGATTGGCATGGACTAGTATTGATCCACCATGCCAAGGACCGGGTACGGGGAGTTAGCCAATAGCATTTCAAGCGAGCAGAGGAAAGGGAAAGTAAAGGGATAACAGTCGAGCCATCATGAACATATGTACCATGATGGGGAAAAAGGACAAGAAGTTTCAACTCTACAAGCAGACCATGATTGGAAGGATGAGCCCGAAGCAGGGGAAGCTCAATAAGAGAACAAATAGCAGGAAGAGAGGCAAACATAAGAGCGCAAGTGTAGAGGATACCAACAGACACAAGGGTAGGGAAAGGAGGAACCCCTGGATAGATAGAAACAGGTTGAGCGCACAACAAAGGAGAAGCCATAGGCCAGACGGGATGGTGCATATGAAGCGAACGAACAACAAAAGAAACCCTTAGGGGACGGGAACTCATAACAATCCTCTACGAGTTTCAAGGATGGAGCAGGCGGAAAAAGACGCGGAAGGCACCTTTCATACTCTAGTTGCACCGAAATGAAAGGCAAAAATCACCCGGCTGAAGAAGGCAATCAATGAAAAGTGCAAGGGAAAAACATGGGATGCTTTGGTTCAGGAAGCAGACTGGGTAACCGACCCAGGAGACACATAGCGCAGGGAAACCCTCTATCACAAAATGGTGGAGATGGCATGGAAAACAAATATGTCGAATGGAAAAGTGAGCTCAGAGAAGGAGGACACTAGACAGGAAAACAACAAGGAACACACAAAACTACTGAATGAAATCATGAGACACCTAAGCAGTCTGGAAACCATCACCAAACTGCTAACTGAGGTTGAGACGGACCAAAAATCCAAGTTGGAGCGGTTGGATTCTCAATTCCACCTCTACCTACGCTACATCCATCACATGGACATCACGCCAACCGACGAGAAAGGAGAGATAGCACATATCAGAAAGACTCTCACAGTTCCCCAAAATGAGGATAACAAGGGCCAAGCAGATGAAGGGAAGAAACATATCATCATCCTGGACTAGTATCTAGTTACTAGTCCATTGTTAAGTTAGTCAGGTCAGTCTTGGGTCAATATCAACTTCTGTTACTATTATTTTATTTATCCTTTTCATGTCATTTGTGCTTATGCTGTCAAAAAATTGATATGGTAGGATTGGGTTGGTTTCCCATGGTGACAGTCCAGTCCTACCCCCTGCCTATATCAGAAAACGAAACTCAGGAACCTCTCGCCTAGTTTCCTTTTTGGCAAACGAGGGAGTTCCCCTTTTTTGTACCACAACCCCTCTTTAGTAATATAGGTTATTAAACTCACTTACCAAAAAAACATAATTATACAAATTGATGTAAAATGTAAACACCATTTGTTTATTCTAACTGTATTCTACCTCCTGATATATAAGGGTCAAGGAAAGATTTATTTTTAATCATTACTTGAAATAAAGACCAAGTAAGATGAAATTTATTAGAAGTCGCAATGATCTGGATTTTATGAGCATAACGAAATGACCACAAATTATTAACAGGTGCTTAACACAAAATAACAAAGATATAGTAAAAATGGTTTTCTATTCAATAAGGAAATAATCTGAAACTGTAAAATGCAGCGGAAACAAGCTTGTTGGAATGGTGACGGCTTATCTCTGAGAAGAGATGTGACGGTTGCGCTCATTTGCAAGAAGATGATTACAATGAGGCTCTGAATGCATTTTTACAATAAACAGGAATTCCAAAAACCCTAGACATCCAAAAAACTAACCCTAGGAGATGAAGCACCAAAAGTCATGTGGGCCCCGTTTGGGTAAGCTAGTACATCAACTTCCCAAGGTTGTAACTTTTGCATACGATCTTCGTTTTAGGTGTATGATAGCCTGTTGGAAAGGTATCGTCGAGGAGATTAATTTTGGGGGTTCAATAATGCATTCATATATTATTGAGAATATCAATCTCAAAAAACCTTCATTTAGGCCCTCAAAATGGCCGCGGAAGTTAAAACTGCTAAAAATAATAAATTGCCAAAATTGTCAGAAAACTATTTTGAGCCAGTTGGAAGAGGTGGGTGGCCACCGATATCCAACTATATCAATCCTCCCTCCTTAGGAATCAATGGTCTCCATTGCGTTGAGTTCCCCCATTAGATAAGGAAATTTATGTTGAATTTGGCCCCAGGTGAGCCACTTGCCTTGGTGCAGGAGCTGCCCTGCTTTCACGACTCAATAAAGTTGGATCCTTTGATGTCGAGTGCCCTTGATATATGTGTCCACAATTTGATCGTTGGATTCCTATTGTATGCAGTCAGGTTTGAGCTATGTTGGTGTCAGTTGCTCTGCTACGTCTGAGGTGTCCAATAATGGTGGGAAATAAGGGCAAAGGAGATCCATGTTGAACATTGGGTGCAGACCAAGGAAAGGAGGAATGTTTAGCTCAAAATAATTATCCCCCACGGACTTGGTGACGGTGTACATCCCATAATAGAGTGCGTGAAGCTTCCGATGGGGTCCTGTAAGGCGTTCTTTCTACAAGTGCAACCAAACTTTGTCACCCACCTGAAACTTATGTGGCACTCGATGTTGATCATGGCGCTGCTTGTACTTGTCATTGAACTTTTGTAGGATATCCTGAACCTGTTGGTGGATGTGCTTGATACGCTCAATGAACTGGGTGGCTTTGTCAGCTTCAGTTGGAGCAGAAGATGAGTCGGTCAAGGTGACCGCAAGGGGAAGTGCAACATCTATGGGACCCAATGGTTGGAATCTCAACCCCACCTGAAAGGGGTTGTGGTCAGTTGAGCTATGCAGGGCTCAGTTGTAGCTATGTTGGACATAGGGAAGGCTCTCATCCCATGTGCAAGGGTGATTTGAATTATATATGTGAAGGATATGCATAATCATTCGAATGATGACTTCGGTTTGGCCATCTGTCTGGGGGTGGAAGGTTGTGGATTTGGTGAGCTTGGTGTCCAGCAGTGACCAGAGGCTCGAGCAGAATGTGTTGATAAATCTACTGTCTCGATATGAGAAAATGGTTTGTGGGATTCCAAAATGTACCCAGACTCGTTCAAATAAGACCTTGGCAGCGGCCCTTGTTGTGATGTTCTTCTTCCAGGCAACCAAAATTGCCATCTTAGAAAAGCGATCAACATCCACAAAAACACAGTCATTTCCCCGCTTGGTGGATGGGAGGCCCGAGATGTATTCCATTGAGATGGATTCCCATGGCCTGTCAGGAGTAGGAAGAGGGGTGTACAGGCCCTGTTTCTTAGTGGTCGGTTTGGCAATAGTGTAGGCAGTGTAGGACCTGATATACTTGACAACCTCCTATCGAAGTTTCGGCCAGTAGAAATGTTTATGTATCATCGCCACTATCTTTTCAACGTCGAAGTGTCCTACCACCCGACTTTAGTGGGCTTCCCATATCAGCTTCGCTAGCTCACTTGATGGAACACAAATATGCCCCAGAGGACACAACAACCCATCCTGAAGATGGAAATTATCAACAACTGCGTTTGCACCCAACATTTCATAGGTGGTGGCGAAGTCTGGGTCTGTCTCATAGAGTTGGGGCCATACAGAGGTCTCATGGCCAGAGGAATCTAGCACTGTGGTGAGTGTCACGACTGGCGGTCTACTGAGGCAATCCGCGACGTGCTTTGTGATTCTTGTTTTATACTTGATGTTGAGGTGGAATTGTTGCAAGTATGTGGACCACTTTTGATGGCAATCATTCTGCAATTTTCCTTGTGTCTACATGAACTGCAGTGGATTATGATTAGTGTGGATGATTGTCTCATTCCCAAGAATGTAATGTCTCCACTCACGCCAGGATTGAACAATGGAGTACATTTATTTGTCATAAGTAGGGTACTTACAGACAACATCTGATAGTTTCTCACTGTGATAGGACATTGGGTGGTCGTGCTAAGTGAGAATGATGCCCACCACATAGTCTAAAGCATCTATCTCGATCTCAAAGGGATGTTGTAGGTCTCGTAGTGAAAGTATTGGGGTTGAGCACAAGCGCTGCTTCAAATCGTCGAATGCTTGTTGTTGGGACTGGCGCCACACAAATTTCTCCTTACCACCATCCCTGGTTATTTGGCTAAGGGCCCATGCAATATGGGAGAATCCCAACACGAACCTACGGTAGAAATTGGCAAGGCCCAAGAAAATCTGAAGCTCAGTGAGTGTGGTTGGGGATGGATAGTCACGGATGACTTAGATCTTTTTTGGATCCACATGTGCATCATGCTCATCAATTATGTAGCCCAGGTAATGGACCGTGTCCATGCCAAAGGAGCATTTTTCCAGGTTGGCATATAGCTTGTGCTGTCGCAGGGTGTGCAAAACCTGCTAAATATGTTGCAAATGTTCGGCCCAAGTCCTACTGTAAATGAGAATGTCATCCAGATACACCACTACAAAATTATTGGTGAATTGTCGTAGGATATCATCCATCGTCATCATGAAAGTGGTATAAGCATTTGGCAAATCAAAGGGCATGACCAACCATTCAAAAAGGCCTTCCTTTGACTTGAAGGCACTTTTCCATACATATGTCTGTTCTATCGGGACCTGGTGGTAGCCAGACTTCAGATCAATCTTACTGAAGTATTTGTCCCCCGTGACTTGATCAAGGAGGTCTTCGATTCAGGGAATTGGGTACCAATTTCTGACTATGATTTTATTCAGAGCCCGGTAATCAATGCAGAGTTTTCATGTTCCATCTTTCTTTTGTACCAGCACGGTTGGGATCCCGCAAGGTGATGAGATGGGATGAATGTGCCCCCTGTGGAGCAATTCTTGGATCTGTCACTTTATCTCCTCATTCTCTAACAGAGAGCGATGATAGACTAGCCCATTGGGCAGCAGTGCATAGGGGTTCAGATTGATGGGGTGTTTTCCCTGGCAGTGCAGAGGTACCCCGGTAAGTGAGGAGAAGATATCTAAGTATTCTTCCATGGCCTTATCTATTTGCTTCTACTGTGTGGAGAGGTCGGCCGCAGAGACCCTGGATGTGGTTATGATCTTTCACTTATTCTGAGAGTGAATCATGAAGAAGACAAACTTCCCTGTCTGAGAGATGATCTTCCTGCATTGCTTATCATATATCAAGGAAATAACACTAGGTGGGACTGCCTCAGGTATCCTGTACAATTTCCTGTTCAAAGTAATAATGACACTACGAGGCCTAGACTCATATACAGCATGAAGTTTCCATAAATAAGGTTGGCCCAAATGAACATCAAAAACTTCAAGAGGATCAACATCACACAATACCTCGTCTTTGAAGGGCTTGATGTTGTACGACATTCGACACTGTTGGCTGACGCAGAGATCGCTTCCTTGGCAGAGGCATCCAATGGTGTAGGGTTGTGGGTATGGTGTTGTCGAAAGGGCCAGCCACTTGACGAACTCTACTGAGATTAGGCTCTTCTGGATACCGCTATCCAAGATGAAGTGCAGTAGGGTACCTTTTACCCACATCTATGAATGGAAGAGGCAGTCTCCTTCTTCTGGCTCATCTGGTTCACTAGGCTGGATCTTGGTGGTAGCAATGTTGGAACTGGGTTCCGTAGCAATGATTTGTATTCCCCTTTCTAGTTCCATCTCAGAGTCTGAACCCACATCTGATTCAAAGGCTTTCACTTCTCCCACCAGTGACTGCTTTGAGCGACAGTCAACAGTGTTATGCCAAGGGCTCTTATGGAAGTCGCACCACTTCCCGATATCTTTCTTTGTCTTTCTGGTATCCTTCTTTTCTTGCGGCTTGGACTGGTTGTCCTAATATTGTCCATATTTTCTCTGTCCTTTTCTCTGTGGGTTGGGGCCACCCTTTTCTGGCTTTTGTTGTGAGGGGTTCACAGGCCCAAATTACTGTGTCTTTTGTTTGAGCTTCTGCTCGATTTTGACGGCATATCAGTAGGTCGTGCCCAAGGATGAGATTTCAAAAAATTCCATTTCAGTCTTGATGCATCTATGCAGAGCGCCGTGATACTTGAGCACCAGATGTTGCTCTGAATCTTTGATACCTAGCTTGGTACGTAAGGTATGAAATATATTCGTGAAATATGGCACTGCTTGGTCTCTTTCTTGCCGTAGTGTGGTGCATTTGGTATATAAGTCGTCATAACTTCCGACAGGGTAGTATTGTTCCTTAATAACATCCCTGAAGGAATACCAGCTGGCCATGACTGTAAATAGTGAGGTTTCCTCTGTTTCCTTTTGCTCACAAAAAGTTTCCCACCAATCTTTGATGTGGGGAACGACTTTGAGGAGCGCAAAAGTAATATTTTCTCTATTCGAAAAGTTATGGACAGAAAAATACCCTTCTAGTAGATTCAACCACTTGTCTACAACATCTATGTCTATCTGACCTTCAAATATAGGAATATAGAAGTTTATTTGTACCTTGAAGGGGGTGGTGCCTCTGCTCGAAGAAGATGTGTCGCCTATTAGTAGCCATCAAAGGATTTGCGTGAAACTAAACATCATCTCATTCCTTTGTGAGAGAATTTTATGCGCAGAATGAAATGACTATAGATTATTAACAAGTTCTTAACAAAAAATAACATAGATACAGTAAAACCGGTTTTCTATTCAATAAGAAAATAAGTTGAAACTGTAAAATGCAGCAGAAACAAGCTTGATGGAATGGTGGCGGCTTATCTCTAAGAAGAGGTGTGATGGTTGCACTCATTTGCAAGAAGATGATTACAGTGAGGCTTTGAACACCTTTTTAAAATAAATAGGAATGCCAAAAACCCTAGACATCCAAAAACCTAACCCTAGGAGATGAAGCACCAAAAGTCATGTGGGCCTCATTTGGGTAAGTTAGTACATCAACTTCTTGACGTCGTAACTTTTGCATACGATCTCTGTTTTATGCGTATGATAGCCCGTTGGAAAGGTATCGTCAAGGATATTCATGTTTTAAGCTCAATCATGCATTAGGATATCACTAAGAATCTCAATCCTGAAAAACCTTCATTTAGGCTCTCAAAATGGCCCTGGAAGTTAAAACTGCTAAAAATAGTAAATTGTCAAAATTTTCATAAAATTGTTTTGAGCCAGTTGGAAGAGGTGAGTGGCAATAAATATCCACCTATATCAATCCTCCCTCCTTGGGAATCGATGGTCTCCATTGCATTGATTTCCCCCATCAAATGAGGAAATTTCTGTTGAATTTGGCCCCGGGTGAGCCACTTGCCTTGGTGCAGGAGCTGCCCTGCTTTGACGACTCAATAAAATTGGATCCTTTGTTGTCGAGTGCCCTTGATATATGTGTCCACAATCTAATCACTAGATTCCTATTGTATGCATTCTAGGTTGATCTCTATTGGTGTTATCTTCTCTGCTACATCTGAGGTGTCCAATAATAGTGGGAAATAAGGGCGAAGGAGATCCATGTTGAACACTGGGTGTAGGCCAAGGAAAGGAGGAATGTTGAGCTCAAAAGAATTATCCCCCACAGCCTTGGTGATGGTGTATGACCCATAACGGAATGGATGAATATTTTGATGGGGTCCAAGGCGTTCTTTCTGCAAGTGAAACCAAACTTTGTCGCCCACCTGAAACTTATGTGGCACTCGATGTTGGTCATGGGGCTGCTTATACTTGTCATTGGATGTTTGTAGGATATCCTAAACTAGTTGGAAGATGTGCTAGATCCGCTCAATGAACTGGGTGGCTTTGTCATCTTCAGTTGGAGCAGAAGATGAGTTGGTCAAGGTGACCGCAAGGGGAAGTGCAACATCTATGGGACCCAATGGTTGGAATCCCAACCCCACCTGAAAGCGGTTGTCGTCAGTTGAGATATTTAGGGCTCGGTTGTAGCTATGTTGGACATAGGGAAGGCTCTCATTCCATGTGCGAGGGTTATTTTAATTATACATGTGAAGGATATGCACATCATTTGATTGATGACCTCTGTTTGGCCATCTTCCTGGGGGGGGAAGGTCGTGGATTTGGTGAGCTTGGTGTCCAGCAGTGACCAAAGGCTCAACCAGAATGTGATGAGAAACCGACTGTCCTGATATTAGACAATGGTTTGTGGGATTCCAAAATTTACCCAGACTCATTCAAAGAAGAGCTTGGTAGTTTCCTCTACTATGATGTTCTTCTTGCAGACAACCAGAATTGCCATGTTAGAAAAGCGATCGAAAACCACAAAAACACAGTCATTTCCCCACTTGGTGGATGGGAGGCCCGACATGTAGTCCATTAAGATGGATTCCCATGGTTTTTCAGGCGTTGGAAGAGGGGTGTACAGGCCCTGTTTCTTAGTGGTCGGTTGGGCAATAGTGCACGCAGTGCAGGACCTGATATACTTGCTAACCTCCTGTTGAAGTTTTGGCCAGAATAAATGTTTCTATAACATCGCCACTATCTTTTCGACACCAAAGTGTCCTACCACCCGACTGTAGTGGGATTCCCAGATCAGCTTCACTCGCTCACTTGATGGAACAGATATATGTCCCAGACAACACAACAACCCATCCTAAAGATGGAAATTATCAACAATTGTGTTTGCACCCAACATTTGGTAGGTGGTGGTGAATCTCGGGTCTGTCTCATAGCATTGGGGTCGTCCAAAGGTCTCATGGCCACAGGAGTCTAGCACCGTGGTGAGTGTCGCGACTGGCGGTCTTCTGAGGCAATCAACGACATGATTGGTTCTTCATGTTTTATACTTGATGTTGAGGTGGAATTGCTGCAAGTATGTGGACCACTTTTGATGGCGATCATTCTGCAATTTTCCTTGTGTCTGCATGAACTGCAGTGGCTTATGATCAATGTGAATGATTGTCTCCTTCCCAAGAATGTAATGTCTCCACTGGCGGAAGGCTTTCACAATGGAGTACATTTCTTTTTCGTAAGTAGGGTACTTACGAACAACATATAATAGTGTCTCACTATGATAGGCCACGGGGTGGTCGTTCTGAGTGAGAATACCGCATAGTCTTAATCATTTGTCTCAATATAAAAGGGATGTTGTAGGTCTGGTAGTGAAATTACTGGAGCTAAGCACAAGAACTGCTTCAAATCGTTGAATGCTTGTTGTTGGGACCGGCCCCACACAAATTTCACCTTACCACCAACCCTGCTTATTTGGCTAAGGGCCCATGCAATATGGGAGAATCCCAACACAAACCTGCCTGTGATAGAAATTGGCAAGGCCCAAGAAGCTCCGAAGCTCAGTGAGTGTGGTTGGGGCTCGTCAGTCATGGATGACTTGGATCTTGGTTGAATCCACATGTACGCCATGATGATCAATTATGTAGCCTAGTTAATGGACCTTGTGGATGCCGAAGGAAAATTTTTCCTGGTTGGCATATAGCTTGTGCTTTTGTAGGGTGTGTAGAACCTGTTGAATATGCTGCAAATGTTAGGCCCAAGTCTTGCTGTAAATGAGAATGTCATCTAGATACACCACTACAAAACTATTGGTAAATGGTCCCAGGATATCATCCATCATCCTCATGAAAGTGGATGGAGCATTTGTCAAACCAAAGAGGATGACCAACCATTCAAAAAGGCGTTTCTTTGACTTGAAGGTAGTTTTCCATACATCTGTCTGTTCTATTGAGACCTGGTGGTAGACAGAATTCAGATCAATATTAATGAAGTATTTGGCTCTCGTGAGTTGATCAAGGAGGTCGTCGATTTTGGGAATCAGGTATCGGTTTCTGATTGTGATTTTATTTAGAGCCCGGTAATCAATGCAGAGCCGCCAGGTTACATCTGTCTTCTGGACCAGCATGATTGGGATCCCGCAAGGTGATGAGATGGGACGGATGTGCCCCTGGATGTTCTACATCAATGATCCATCTTCCCCTTTCTGGTTCTGGCTCAGATTTTGAACCTGCATCTAATTCAGAGGCTTTCACTTTGACCACCAATGACTTCTTTGAGTGGCAGTCAGTAGTGTTATGCCAAGGGCTCTTATGGAATCCGCACCACTTCCTGGTATCTTTCTTTGTCTTTCCGGTGTCTTTCTTTTCTTGCGACCTGGACTGGTTGTCCTGATACTATCCATATTTTCTCTGTCCTTTGTTCGGTGGGTTGGGGTTGCCCTTTCCTGGATTTTGTTGTGAGGTGTTCCTAGGCCCAAATTTCCACGTCTTTTGTTTGAGCTTCTGCTTGATTTTGATGGCATATTGGTAGGCCGTGCCAAAGGATGAGATGTCCAAAAATTCCATTTCAGTCTGGATGTATCTATGCAGAGCGCCATGATACTTGAGCACCAGATTTCTCTATGAATCTATGATACCCATCTTGGTTCTCAAGGTATGAAAGATATTCGTGAAATATGGCACTGCTTGGTCTCTTTCTTGCCATAGTGTCGTCCATTTGGTATACAAGTCGTCATAACTTATGACAAGGTATTATTGTTCCTTAATAGCATCCTTGAAGGAATCCCAGGTAGCCATGACTATAAATAGTGAGGGCTCCTCTGCTTTCTTTTTCTCACAGAAATTTTCCCACCAATATTTGACGTGGGGAATGGCTCTGAGGAGCACAAAAGTAATATTTTCTCTATTCGAAAAGTTATGGACAAAAAAATACCCTTCTAGTACATTCAACCACTTGTCTACAACATATTCGTGTATTTGACCTTCAAATATAGGAATATCAAAGTTTATTTCTACCTTAAAGTGGGTGGTGCCTCCGCTCGAATAAGATGTGTCTCCTGTTGGTATTCATTGAAGGATTTGCGTGAAACTATCCATCATCTCGTTCCTTTTTTGCGTGAGGGCTTCCTTAATCAACAGTTTGAAAGGATCTCCTGTCCTGTCATATTTATTTTCTCCTTCCATCAGAGGTAGCTTGGGTGTGCAAGAGATTTTGTCCTCAAGATAAACAAGCTCGAGACCCAATTCTTTGTACTCCAACCTCGTTGGGGACATGCATTAAGATGACAAGGAGAAGACCGCACAGATACCACTCATACAGATTTTATGAGCATAACGAAATGACTATAGATTATTAACAGGTGCTTAACACAAAACAATAGAGATACAGTAAAAATGGTTTTCTATTCAATAAGGAAATAAGCTGAAACTATAAAATGCAGCAGAAACAAGCTTGTTGGAATGGTGGCGGCTTATCTCTGAGAAGAGATGTGATGGTTGTGCTCATTCGCAAGAAGATGATTACAATGATGATATGAACGCATTTTTACAATAAACAAGAATGCCAAAAACCCTATACATCCAAAAACCTAACCCTAGGAGATGAAGCGCCAAAAGTCATGTGGGCCTCGTTTGGGTAAGTTAGTACATCAACTTCCCGGGGTCGTAACTTTTGCATACGATCTCTGTTGTAGGCGTATGATAGCCCGTTGGAAAGGTATCATCGAGGAGATTCATTTTGGGGGATCAATAATGAATTTTCCTATAATTCATAAGATATATCCCGAAAAACCTTCATTTAGGCCCTCAAAATGGCCCCAGAAGTTAAAACTGCTAAAAATCGTAAATTGCCAAAATTGTCAGAAATTTTTTTCAGCCAATTCAAAGAGGTGGGTGGCCACCGATATCCACCTAGATCAATTATCTGTCCTTAGGAATCAATTTTATCCATTACGTTGAGTTCCCCCATCATATGAGGAAATTTCTGTTGAATTTGGCCGCGGGTGAGTCACCTGCATTGGTGCAGGAGCTGCCCTGCTTTGATGACTCGATAAAGTTGGATCCTTTTCTATCAAGTGCCCTTGTTCTATGTGTCCAAAATATAATAGTTTGATGCATGTTGTATGAAGTCAGGGTTGAGATTTGTTGGTTTCATTTTCT
Organism: Picea engelmannii; assembly: GCA_009831015.1. Classification (NCBI taxonomy): domain Eukaryota; kingdom Viridiplantae; phylum Streptophyta; class Pinopsida; order Pinales; family Pinaceae; genus Picea; species Picea engelmannii. Next base: position 85,730 of record ML808698.1, on the reverse strand, counting down.
CTGCTACCTCTGAGGTGTCCAAGAATGGTGGGAAATAAGGGTGAAGGAGATCCACGTTGAACACTAGGTGCAGGCCAAGAAAAGGAGGAATGTTGAGCTCAAAATAATTATTCCCCATGGCCTTGGTGATGGTGTACGACCCATAAAGGAGTGGGCGAAGCTTCCGATGGGGTACTACAAGGCGTTCTTTCTACAAGTGCAACCAAAATTTGTCACCCACCTGAAGCTTATGTGGCACTTGATGTTGAATATCATGGCACTGCTTGTACTTGTAATTGGACTTTTGTAGGATATCCTGAACCTGTTGGCGGATTTGATGGATTTTCTCAATGAACCGGGTGGCTTTGTGAGCTTCATTTGGAGCAAGAGATGAGTCTTTCAAGGTGATCAAAAGGGGAAGTGAAACATCTATGGGACCCAATGGTTGGAATCCCAACCCCACCTGAAAGAGGTTGTGGTCAGTTGAGCAATGAAGGGCTCGATTGTAGCTATGTTGGACATAGGGAAGGCTCTCAGCCCATGTGAGAGGGTGATTTTAATTATACATGGGAATGATATGCACAATCATTCGATTGACGACCTCGGTTTTCCCATATGTTTGGGAGTGGAAGGTCATGGATTTGGTGAGCTTGGTGTCTAGCAGTGACCAAAGGCTCGACTAGAATGTGTTGAGAAATCGACTGTACCTATCTAAGACAATGGTTTGTGGGATTCCAAAATGTACCCAGACTCATTCAAAGAAGATCTTGGCAGTGGCCTCTGCTATGATGTTCTTCTTGTAGGCAACCATAATCGCCATCTTAGAAAAGCGACCAACAACCACAAAAACATAGTCATTTCCCCACTTGGTGGACGGGAGGCCCGACATGTAGTCCATTGAGATGGATTCCCATGGCCTGTCAGGAGTAGGAAGAGGGGTCTACATTCCCTATTTCTTAGTGGTCGGTTTGGCAATAATGCAGGCATTGCAGGACCTGATATACTTGCTAACCTCCTTTCGAAGTTTCGGCCAATAGATATTTTTTTGTAGCATCATCGTTGTCTTTTCAATGCCGAAGTGTCCTGCCACCCGACTTTAGTGGGCTTCCTAGATCATCTTCTCTCACTCGCTTGAAGGAACACAGATATGGCCCAGACAACACAACAACCCATCTTGAAGATGGAAATTATCAACAACTGTGTTTGCACCCAACATTTGGTAGGTGGTGGCGAAGTTTGTGTCTGTCTCATAGAGTTGGGGCCATCCAGAGGTCTGATGGCCACAAGAGTCTAGCACCATGGTGAGTGTCGCGATTGGTGGTCTACTGAGGCAATCAATAACGTTATTGGTGCTTCATGTTTTATACTTGATGTTGAGGTGGAATTGCTGCAAGTATGTGAACCACTTTTGATGGCGATCATTCTACAATTTTCCTTGTGTCTTCATGAACTGTAGTGGCTTATTATTAGTGTGGATGATTGTCTCCTTCCCAAGAATGTAATGTCTCCACTGGCGGCAGGCTTGCACAATGGAATACATTTATTTCTCATAAGAAGGGTACTTATGGAAAACATCTAATAGTGTCTCACTATGATAGGCTATGGGGTGGTCGTGCTGAGTGAGAACGATGCCCACCGCATAGTCTAAAGCATCTGTCTCGATATCAAAGGGATGTTGTAGGTCTGGTAGTGAAAGTATTGGGGCTGAGCATAAGCTCTGCCTCAAATAATCAAACACTTGTTTTTGGGAACGTCCCCACAAAAATTTTGCCTTACCACCACCCCTGGTTATTTGGCTAAGGGCCCATGCAATATGGGAGAATCCCTACACGAACCTGTGGTAGAAATTGGCAAGGCCCAAGAAGTTCTGAAGCTCAGTGAGTGTGGTTGGGGCTATCCAGTCACGGATGACTTGGATATTGGTTGGATACACATGTACGCCATGCTGATCAATTATGTATCCAAGGTAATGGACCATGTCCATGCCGAAGGAGCATTTTTCAAAGTTGGCATATAGCGTGTGCTTCCGCAGGGTGTGCAGAACCTGCTGAATATGTTGCAAATGTTCAGCCCACGTCTTTTTGTAAACGAGATTGTCATACAAATATAACACTACAAAAGTATAGGTGAATGGTCGCAGGATATCATCCATCATCCTCATGAAAATGTCTGGAGCATTTGTCAAACCAAAGGGCATGACCAACCATTCAAAAAGGTCTTCCTTTGACTTGAAGGCGGTTTTCCATACATCTCTCTGTTTTATCGGGACCTGGTGGTAGCTATAGTTCAGATCAATATTACTAAAGTATTTAGCCCCCGTGAGTTGATGAATGAGGTCATCGATTCAGGGAATCGGGTACCGATTTCTGACTGTGATTTTATTCAGATCCCGGTAATCAATGAATATTTTCCATGTTCCATCTTTCTTCTGTACCAGCATGATTGGGCTCTCGCAAGGTGATGAGATGGGACGTGTGTGCCCCTTGTGGAGTTGTTCTTGGATATGTCACTTGATCTCCTCATTCTCTAACAAACAATGATGATAGACTAGCCCATTGGGAAACAGTGCGTTGGGGGTCAGATCAATGGTGTGCTTGACCTGGCAGTTCAGAGGTACCCCAGTAGGTGAGGAGAAGATATCTGAGTATTCTTCCACAACCTTATATACTTGCTTCTAATGTGTGGAGAGGTCGGCCATAGAGACCCTGGATGTGGCTGTGATCTTTCACTTATTCTGAGAGAGAATCACGAAGAAGAAAAACTTCCCCATATGAGAGATGACCTTCCTTCATTTCTTAGCAAAGATCAAGGAAATAGCACTAGGTGGGACTGCCTCAGGTATCCTATACAATTTCCTATTCAAAGTAATAATAACACTACGAGGCCTAGACTCATATACAGCATGACGTTTCCATAAATAAGGTTGGCCCAAAAGAACATCACAAACTTCAAGAAGAGAAACATCACACAATACCTCATCTTTGAAGGGATTGATGTCATACGACAGTCGACACTGTTGGTTGACCTGGAGATCGCTTCCTTGGAAGAGCCATCCAATAGTGTAGGGTTGTGGGTCCAGTGTTGTCGGCAGGGCCAGTCGCTTGATGAACTCTGTTGAGATGAGGTTCTTTTGGCTACCACTATCCACGATGAAGTGTAGTGGGGTGATTTTTACCCACATCTGTGAATGGAAGAGGCATTCTCCTTCTTCTAGCGCATTTGGTTCACCAGGCTGGAGCTTGGTGGTAGCAACGGTGGAACTGGGTTCCACATCAATGATCTATCTTCTCCTTTCTGGTTCTGGCTCAGAGTCTGAACCCGCATCTAATTCAGAGGCTTTCACTTCGGCCACCAGCGACTGCTTTGAGTGGCATTCAACAGTGTTATGTCAAGGGCTCTTATGGAAGTCGCACCACTTCCCGGTATCTTTATTTGTCTTTCCTGTGTCCTTCTTTGCTTGTGGCTTGGACTGGTTGTCTCGATACTGTCCATATTTTCTCTGTCCTTTTTTATGTGGGTTGGGGCTGCCCTTTCCTGGCTTTTGTTGTGATGGGTTCCCAGGCCCAAATTGTCACGTCTTTTGTTTGAGCTTCTGCTTGATTTTGACGGCATATCGGTAGGTCGCGAGCAGGGATGAGTTGTCCAAAAATTTTATTTCGATTTGGATGTATCTATGCAGAGCGACGCGATACTTTAGTACCTAATGTCACTCCGAATCTTTGATAACTATCTTGGTGCACAAGGTATGAAAGATATTCGTCAAATTTGGCACTGCTTGGTCTCTTTCTTGCCGCAGTGTGGTCCATTTGGTATACAAGTCGTCATAACTTCCAAAAGGGTAGTATTTTTCTTTAATAGCATCCCTAAAGAAATCCCAGGTGGCTGTGACTTTAAATAGTGAGGTTTCCTCTATGTCCTTTTGCTCACAGAAAGTTTCCCACCAATCGTTGACGTGGGGAATGGCTTTGAGGAGCGCAAAAGTAATATGTTCTCTAGTAGATTCAACCACTTTTCTACAACATCTCCATCTATCTGACCTTCAAAAATAAGAATATCAATGTTTATTTGTACCTTGAAGGGGGTGGTGCCTCCGCTCGAAGAAGATGTGTCACATGTTGGTAGTCATTGAAGGATTTGTTCGAAACTATCCATCATCACGTTCCTTTGTTGCATGAGGGCTTCCTTAATCAACAGTTTGAAAGGATCTCTTGTCCCATCATATTTCTTTTCTCCTTCCATGAGAAGTCACTTGGGTATGCGAGAGCTTTTGTCGTCAAGAGAAACAAGCTCGAGACCCAACTCTTTGTACTCCGACCTCGTTGGGGACATGCATTAAGATGATAAGGAGAAGACCGCTCTGATACCACTAATATGGATTTTATGAGAAGAACAAAATGAATACAGATTATTAACAGGTGCTAACAAAAAATAACAGAGATACAGTAAAACTGGTTTTCTATTCAGTAAGGAAATAAGTTGAAACTGTAAAAGGCAGCGGAAACAAACTTGTTGGAATGGTGGCGACTTATATCTGCAAAGAGACGTGACAGTTGCGCTCATTATAAAAAAGATGATTACAATGAGGCTCTGAATGCCTTTTCACAATAAATAGGCATGCCAAAAACCCTATACATCCAAAAACCTAACCCCAGGAGATGAAGTGGCAAAAGTGAGGTGGGCCCCATTTGGGTAAGTTAGTACATCAACTTCATGGGGTCGTAACTTTTGCATACGATCTCCATTTTAGGCGTATGATAGCTCGTTGGAAAGGTATCATCGAGGAGATTCATTTTGGGGGCTCAATAATTTTGACAAATATTATTGAGAAGATCGATCGCAAAAAACCTTCATTTAGGCCTTCAAAATGGCCCCGAAAGTTAAAACTGCTAAAAATAGTAAATTGCCAAAATTGTCAGAAAATTGCATTGAGACAGTTGGAAGAGGTGGGTGGCCACCGATATCCACCTGGATCAATCCTCCCTCCTTAGTAATCAATGGTATCCATTGCGTTGAGTTCCCCCATTAGATGATGATTCTGTTGAATTTGGCCCCAGGTGAGCCACTTGCCTTGGTGCAGTAGCTGCCCTGCTTTGACGACTCAATAAAGATGGATCCTTTGCTGTCGAGTTCCCTTGATATGTGTGTCCAAAATATGATCGATGGATGCTTGTTGTATGAAGTCAGGGTTGAGCTCTATTGGTGTCAGTTGCTCTTCTACATCTGAGGTGTACAATAATGGTGGGAAATAAGGGCGAAGGAGATCCACGTTGAACACCGAGTGCAGGCCAAGGAAAGGAGGAATGTTGAGCTCAAAATAATTATCCCCCGTGGCCTTGGTGATGGTGTATAGCCCATAATGGAGTGGAAGAAGCTTCTAATGGGGTCTTGTAAGGCGTTCTTTCTGCAATTGCAACCAAACTTTGTCACCCACTTGAAACTTGTGTGGCACTCAATGTTGATCATGGCGTTGCTTGTACTTGTCATTGGACTTCTGTAGGATATCCTGAACCTATTGGTGGATGTGTTGGATCCGCTCAATGAACCGGGTGGCTTTGTCAGCTTCAGTTGGAGCAGGAGATGAGTCGGTCGAGGTGACCATAAGGGGAAGTGAAACATCTATGGGACCCAATGGTTGGAATCCCAACCCCACCTAAAAGGGGTTGTGGCCGGTTGAGCTATGCAGGGCTTGGTTGTAGCTATGTTGGACATAGGGCAGGCTCTCATCCCATGTGTGAGGGTGATTTGAATTATACATGTGAAGGATATGCACAATCATTCAATTGATGACCTTGGTTTGGCCATTTGTCTTGGGGTGTAAGGTGGTGGATTTGGTGAGCTTGGTATCCAACAGAGACAAGAGGCTCGACCAGAATGTGTTGAGAAATTTATTGTCCCGATATGAGACAATGGTTTTTGGGATTCCAAAATGTACCCAGACTCGTTCAAAGAAGATCTTGGCAGTGGCCTCTGTTGTGATGTTCTTCTTGCAGGCAACCAGAATCATCATCTTATAAAAGTGATCAACAACCACAAAAGCACAGTCATTTCTCTGCTAGTGGACGGGAGGCTCGACATGTAGTCCATTGATATGGATTACCATGGCCTATCAGGAGTAGGAAGAGGGGTGTATAGGCCCTGTTTCTTAGTGGTCGATTTGGAAATAGCATAGGCATTGCAAGACCTGATATACTTGCTGACTTCCTGTCGAAGTTTCAGCCAGTAGAAATGTTTATGTAGCACCGCCACTATATTTTCGAAGCCGAAGTGCCCTGCCACCCGACTGTAGTGGGCTTCCCAGATCAGCTTTGCTATCTCGCTTGATGGAAAACATATATATCCCAGACGACACAACAACCCATCCTAAAGATGGAAATTATCGACAACTGCGTTTTCACCCAACATTTGGTAGGTGGTGGCGAAGTTTGGGTTTATCTCATAGAGTTGAGGCCATCCAAAGGTCTCATTGCCGCAGGAATCTAGCACCATGGTGAGTGTCACGACTGGTGGTATTTTGAGGCAATCAGTGACGTGATTGGTGCTTGTTGTTTTATTCTTGATGTTGAGGTGGAATTGTTGCAAGTATGTGGACCACTTTTGATGGCAATCATTCTACAATTTTCCTTGTGTATGCATGAACTGCAGTGGCTTATGATCAGTGTGGATGATTGTCTCCTTTCCAAGAACGTAATGTCTCCACTAGTGGCAAACTTCCCCATCTGAGAGATGACTGGAAGTTTGTCTTATTCGTGATGAGATGACAAACTTCCCCGTCTGAGAGATGACTAGAAGTTTGTCTTCTTCGTGATGAGATGACAAACTTTCCCGTCTGAGAGATGACCTTCCTCCATTTCTTAACAAAGATCAAGGAAATAGCACTAGGTGGGACTTCCTCGGGTATCCTGTACAATTTCCTGTTCAAAGTAATAATAACACTACGAGGCCTAGACTCATATACAACATGACGTTTACATAAATAAGGTTGGCCCAAAATAACATCACAAACCTCGAGAGGAGAAACATCACACGATACCTCATCTTTGAAGGGCTTGATGTCATACGACAGTCGACACTGTTTGCTGATGCAGAGATCGCTTCCTTGGCGGAGCCATCCAATGGTGTAGGGTTGTGGGTTCGGTGTTGTCGGCAGGGCCAACCGCTTGATGACCTCTACTTATATGAGTTTCTTCTGGCTACCGCTATCCACGATGAAGTGTAGTGGGGTTCCTTTTACCCACATCTATGAATGGAAGAGGCATTATCCTTCTGCTGGCTCATTTGGTTCACCAGGTTGGAGCTTGGTGGTAGCAACAGTGGCACCGGGTTCCGCATCAATGATCTGTCTTCCGCTTTTTAGTTCTAGCTTAGAGTCTAAACCTGCATCTGATTCAAAATATTTCACTTCGGCCACCAGCGACTGCTTTGAGTGGCAGTTAGCGGTGTTATGCCAAGGGCTCTTATGGAAGTCGCACCACTTCCCGATATCTTTCTTTGTCTTTCTGGTGTATTTCTTTGCTTGCGGCCTGGATTGGTTGTCTCGATACTGTTCATATTTTCTCTTTCCTTTGTTTTGTGGGTTGGGGCCACCCTTTCCTGGCTTTTTTGTGAGGGGTTCCCAGACCCAAATTGTTGCATCTTTTGTTTGAGCTTCTGCTCGATTTTGACGGCATATCGGTAGGCCGCGTCCAAGGATGAGATGTCCAAAAATTCCATTTCGGTATGGATGTATCTATGCAGAGTGCCACGATACTTGAGCACCAGATGTCGCTTTGAATCTTTGATACCCATCTTGGTGCGCAAGGTATGAAAGATAGTCGTCAAATCTGGCACTGCTTGGTCTCTTTCTTGCCGCAGTGTGGTCCATTTGGTATACAAGTTTTCATAACTTCCCAAAGGGTATTATTGTTCCTTAATAAAATCCCTGAAGGAATCCCAGGTGGCCGTGACTTTAAATAGTGAGGGTTCCTCTGTTTATTTTTTCTCGCAGAAAGTTTCCCACCAATCTTTGATGTGGGGAATGGATTTGAGGAGCGCAAAAGTAATATTTTCTCTATTCTAAAAGTTATGGACAGAAAAATACCCTTCTAGTAGATTCAACCACTTGTCTACAGAATCTGCGTCTATTTTACCTTCAAATATAGGAATATCAAAGTTTATTTGTACCTTGAAGGGGGTGGCGCCTCCGCTCGAAGAAGATGCGTCACCTATTGGTAGCCGTCAAAGGATTTGCGCAAAACTATCCATCATCTCGTTCCTTTGTTGATCCTGGTGGATATCGGTGGCCACCCACCTTTTCCAAATGGCTCAAAACAATTTTCTGGCCATTTTGGCAATTTACCATTTTTAGCAAGTTTTAACTTCCGGGGCCATTTTGAGGGTCCAAATGAAGGTTTTTCAAGATATAGGTTCTCGATGATATAAAAAGGCATTATTGAGCACTCAAAATGAATCTCCTCGACAATACCTTTCCAACGAGCTATCACACGCCTAAAACGGAGATCATATGCAAAAGTTACAACCTCGGGAAGTTGATGTACTCACTTACCCAAACGGGGCCCACATGACTTTTGGCGCTTCATCTCCTAGGGTTAGGTTTTTGGATGTCTAGGAATTTTGGCATTCCCATTTATTGTAAAAGGGCGTTCAGAGCCTCATTGTAATCATCTTCTTGCGAATGCGAGTAGCCGTCACATCTCTTCTCAGAGATAAGCTGCCACCATTCTAGCGAGTCTTTCACTCTGTATTTTTACAGTCTCTATACATTTCTCTGATTAATAGAAATCATGTATTACTGTATATCTGTGTTTATGGTTGCATCTATGATACATTTCTGTTATATTATTGAATATCTGCAATATCTTTGTGCATTTCTTTATTATATCTCCACCCTCATTTAGTGCCGAAAATAATCCGGATCATTTGTTGTGAGAGGGATTCCTCAATCAACAATTTGAAAGGATCTCATGTCCCGTTATCTTTATTTTATCCTACCATGAGAGGTCTCTTGGGTGTGAAATATCTTTTGTCCTCAAGAGAAACAATCTCTTGACCCAACTCTTTGTACTCCGACCTCGTTGGGGACATGCATTAAGACGACAAGGAGCAGACTACTCTGATACCACTAATCCAGATTTTATGAGCAGAATGAAATGACTATGGATTATTAATAGGTGCTTAACAAAAAATAATAGAGATACAATAAAACTATTTTTCTGTTCAGTAAGGAAATAAGTTGAAACTGTAAAATGCAGTGGAAAAAAGATTGTTGGAATGGTGGCAGCGTATCTCTGAGAAGAGATGTGACGGTTGCACTCATTCACAAGAAGATGATTACAATGATACTCTGAATGCCTTTTTACAATAAACATGAATGTACAAAACCCTACACATCCAAAAACCTAACCCTAGGAGATGAATCGTTGAAAATCATGTGGGCATCGTTTGGGTAAGTTAGTACATCAAGCTCCCGGGGGCGTAACTTTTGCATACGATCTCAATTTTAGGCCTATGATAGCCCGTTTGAAAGGTATCATTGAGGAGATTCATTTTAGCGGCTCAATCATGCCTTTTTATATTATTGAGAAGCTCTATCCCAAAAAACCTTCATTTAGGCCCTCAAAATGGCCTTGGAAGTTAAAACTGCTAAAAATAGTAAATTGACAAAATTGTTAGAAAATTGTTTTGAGATAGTTCAAAGAGGTGGGTGGCCACTGATATCCACCTAGATCACACAATTGACTATAGAGTATTTATTGGAAGTCATCATAATACCATGGTAGTACAAAATAATACACAGGATTTATTACAAGTCACAATAACACACGATTTAAAATTCAAAATTGTTAGCATCTTTCTAAATCGATCGTATTTGAATTGATTTGCACATAAGGTTTTAATTTATTTTATCATCAGGGATCTAAGACAAAATATTATTGGTTTGTTTGGAGAGTGACATATTTTTTGGTATGCCAAACTATTGTTATACTAGATGCAGATTGGTATATAGACTCAGAATCAGCGAAAAATACCAACCATGCTGAGTGAAAATGATAATTTTCTACCAAAATCGAACTATTCAATATGCACATAGAGTGGCAGACATGGAATTTAAACTCCAACTATATAATTGACAGAGAGGAATATAAAAGAATAATCACAAAACCAAAGAAAATACAATTATTTTGCTAACCTCTTTGTTGATTTTGGGGTTTTAAGACTATTTTCTTCTCTTCTCTATGCTCTTGCTTCAATGTTCTCCTCTAAACTATTGAACTGCAATCTAGGTCTGCCTCTGTAATTCAATGTTCTCCTCTACATTGTTATAGTCCAATCTGGGTCTGTGTCTCTACACTACTGAACTACAATCTAGGTCTGCGTTTGCAACTGCATAGAAAACATATTGCAATCTCGATCTCCAACTATATAGAAAAGAAATGACACATATTTGTTTCTTTACATAAACTTGAGCATCTAGAAACTCCCACCAATTGAAAAAGAAATGATTTCAGAGTGGTATTATTGGAGATATTGTAAACAAACTTTATGCACAACATGAACACAAAATAGGTAGATGAAAACCATAGGAGGGCATGGATAGGTCAAAAACGTTGTAAGGAAAAGGCCCAAAGAGTCACGCCAGGAAAATAAAAGGTCACATAAATAAATCGCGAAAGGGAAAATAAAACTCAGCTCACAAAAATAAAACTCACACCAATAAAAAAAACCTTCATAGGGCAAAAAAAAATTCATGCACTATATGGAAAATAAAATCGTGATAAGGAAAAGAAAATAAGGAAAAATAAAATAGGGAAAATAAAAATTGCCATTGGGAAAATGAAAATAAAAACCACTATAGAGAAAATCACGTCAACGACATCACTCCAATAAAAACCACGTTAGGGAAATGATAGGAAAAATCACATCACATCAATAAAAAGACTAGCAAAACCAGGATAGGGAAAAAAATCAATCCAAACATTAAAATCAAGCCAACGGCATCACTCCAATAAAAACCAAGATAGGGAAAATCACAACAATAAAAACTGCCATATGGAAAATCAGGAATCAAAACCACTCGAGGGCATCAACATATGCACTCCATGAATCAGGTCATTCAAAAGTCGCATAACACGTTGCAGTGCGAATAGCTAAAAACCAAAATATATTATAATTAACTCAGTAAAAACCAAAATCTAAGTTTATTAAACTGAGTAAAAACCAAAAACTAAAGTAATTCATCATTATTATCTTAATCACATTAAGCACCCATTTTAATGATGAACGAACATATTTTGTCATGCAAGGAAGTTAATGCTTCAAATGCTAACCTTCCATTTAATGTTACGACTAAAAATATTCTGAGGATGTAAAATAGTGTCCATTAAATGACCATTTATAATTAAAGCCTATTAAATCTCACTATTTATACACACAAACTTGAATACCAAAGTACTTTCTGAGTGCATTTCAACCAATTATTTAAAAAAAAACTTATCCATTAGTTTCTTTAAATAATAGGGTTTCGACATCTTCAAATGAATCTGTGATTTTACTAGTTTCTATGTTTTCTCAACAGCTTTTATATGCCCAGTTCCCCTAAGGAGTTGCCAGAAAGATGCATTATGTTTCTTATGTAGCCTACTTCTTTTAAAACATATAATGTTTAAAATAAAATCATTAAAGTTTGCATTATAAAAAATTTTTAACATTAAGCGAACATGCATCTATGTTATTTATGGAAGCCAAGTACTCAAGCTTTTTCCGTGAAAAAAATTGAGTATGCCAACATATCATATATTTTTATATTTAAATAATAAATAAATTGATATATGTTATTTAAACTTAAAATTAATTAATAATAATTTTATTAATTAATTTTTTTTAAATAATTTATATATAATATATTTCCATAAAAATTAAAATATATTATTTAACTTAGAATCATTTTAAAGTGAAAAATAATTAAAATAATTTTATTAACTAAATTGTTTCAATTAACTCTTACTAATTTTTAAAATTTAAGTTATTAACAAGAGTTGCATGGCAGTTTAGTCCCTGCCAGGGAAGAAACAATAAGTTTAGTCATCAATATCATTGAAATTCGAATCTGTAACATACCTAATATGTGGTTTATGATATACGGTTTATGATATATTGGATCAAAAATTATAACATTCTGCAAAATATGGCAAAGCCGATAGAAAATCCCACCTGAAACAGCGTATCCAATTATCGTAATGCAAAGGCCAAGCCACTACATAGTGTCGTGCTTCCCTACGGGACCCATCTCATACTTATTTTAATTATGCATTAATGGTTTCAGACAAAGAGGCGGCTTTTTATTGGATTAATAGTATAGTTTCGGAGTGCGTGGGAAATCGTAGAAATTCATTGCGCGGCTATGTTGCCAGCCAAAACCTTGTCTCCTGACTGAACCTGAAAAATTTAATCAAACATATGCGTTCACATTTTAATATAAATTTTGAAAGTCGTACATAAATTAAACATAGAATTAAATGCTTGCAGGCACCTTTGCAATAAGGGGTTTAAGTTTTTCACCAATCACAATTTTCAAAAATGGTTTAATTTAAAAAAAATAATAAAATAAAATATCAATATAACAATGTTATATTTTGGAAAAATGTTTAAATTTATAATTAAACTTCTTAGTCAATGAAATTAATGTCAAATCAATAGCAAACTCATTGCTATAGTCCTATTTTGGCAGGGACTAATAATGACCTTGTTATTTTTCCTTCGTACGTCTCAATGTTTCACTCCCCACGGGGAGATATGAAATTCATAAGTCTTTAAGACACTATATGGACACACTTCAAAAATATGATAACTCAAAACAAATCCAACTTATGAGTGAGAACTCCTTTCACTAAAAACACCTACATGTTTCACACTACATCAATTCAACAATTTAAATGCACCAAACAATCGTGGTCTGCTAAGTGTTCTTGATAGTATTGGTTGTGAACGAAATTATTGTTAAATATTTCCAAAATGCCTACAAGAGGTGTAGGTGTGGTATTGTCAATACATATTTATATCATCCTCAAAACTCTTGTTCTTGCTTGGCCCTCCCAACAAAGTGGCCATGATAACATTTAGGTTATTTTCCTTTAGACTGTACCAAGAGTCATAACCTTGTATACAGTTAATGAAAGATGGATTATGTTTGTATTCTGAGATCTACAACATGCAGAAAAACTCTGTGCAACATAGTTGCAAAGACTGCGTAGTGAAACTCTTCGTCATTGAATTCTCAGCACTTATCATGTAGATTACAGACTGCACGATTCACTGGGAACTATGATAATAATACTTAATAAAACAATTTATTCACACAGTGCTACTCTTTAACACATAGACTTACAAACATAACTCAGAAATACATCAACAGACAAAACTTAATATATTATGAGCCAGAGCGTTGCGTGCAATTGCAAAATACAAGCTATGTCGAGCTTCGGCTCCAACTACTTCTACAACTTTACAAAACCAGAGCTTGTGCTCTCAGACTTATTTTGACTACGTTCACATAGATGTTGTTGATCTCTAACTATCGACTCTATTCTCTTTGTCTATGTGTCAACTACCTACAGACTCGAATATATATAGACTAAGACTAAGACTTCCTCTAGAAGTAAAATTGACTCAAACAATTAAGACGACAATAAATTTCAATTGAATCTCATATGCGTAACAGAGCTCGAGAAAGATAAAGATCGACTCATAAAATAAACCCCTGCTAACACTTCTCCTTGTCGTGATTGATAGACTAAACAACTTTGTTTTTCGTAACAGACAAAATCTGTGTAAGTGTGAAGCTCACGACTTGTAATTAATATTTCCAACACTCCCCCTTAATTATAAGTAGGTGAGTTTACAAAATACAAAATTTACATCAAAATTTTAATTGACATGAACTTGCAAACATCTGTTAATATGTTGACTCCTAGACATCTACGTAGTTTCTGAAATGCATCCATTTCCAAATATTTTGTAACTATATCTACAACTTGTTCTTTAAACCTGCAAAATTATAAAAAAAAATCTTTGTTGTTCACTAACTATTTGATAAAATGATACATTGTATCAATGTGCTTGTTTTTCTTGTGAAACACATGATTCTTTGACAACATCATAGCATAATTGTTGTCACAAAATACTATAGTTGGTTCTTGTTGTTCCTGTGGAAAATATTTTAACATTCATTTCATTCAAACTGCTTGACAAGTTGCACTTGTAGCTTCAACGTACTCAGCGTCAGCTGAAGACAGTGTCACAATTGGCTACTTCCTTGATGTCCATGACACTATAATTGTTCCAAAATGAAATGTGTACCCCCGAGTACTTTTCTTATCATCTATACTACCTCCACAATCACTGTCAGTGTATCCAATAAGTTTGAAATCTTCTGACGTAGAATACATAATGCTGAAATCTTTTTTTCCATTCACATATCTCAGAATTTGTTTCCATGCCTTCCAATGTGATTCTTTTGGAGTTTCCATGAACCTTGAAACTAGGCTCACTCCATACATAATATCATGCCTTGTTTTTTTTAGATACATAAGAATTCCTACCATCCTTTTATATAGTGTGGTATCCACCTTAGATACTTCATCTTCCTTAACTTCAATCATGTTATGACAGGTGTTGGAGCTGCTTTGGAATTTATCATATTGAATCTTTTCAAGATTTCATGTGCATACTTAGATTGTAAAATAAATATACCATCTTTAGACTGGTCAACTTCAATACCCATAAAATATCTCATAATCCCTAAATCAATCATTTCAAATTCATCCTTCATGACTGAGTTAAATTTTTCTATACCAAAATCACCTGTAAAAATCAAATCATCTACATATAGAAAAACAATTAGCATATTACCTTGATGATTTTCTTTGATGTGTAGTGTTGGCTCACATTCACTTATCTGTAATCCATTCTGAGTAAGATAGGAATCTATGTGACTCTACCAAGCTCTAGGAGCTTGCTTTAACCCATACAATTTCTTCTTCAATCTATACACCTTGTTATCTTGTCTTGGAATCTCATAACCTTGTGGTTGTTCCACATATACTTCTTCTTATAAATGTACATTAAAAAATGTTGACTTTACATCCATTTGATACACATAACATATTTTTTGCGCAACAATGGCCAACATAGTAATGACTATGTCCATGCGTGCAACTAGCCCAAATGTTTCATTGAAATCAATTCCAGGTTGTTGCGTAAAACCTCTTGCAACTAATCTTGCCTTGTGCTTCTGCACATTTCCATCTGCATCTTGCTTGCTTTTATAGATCCACTTGACACTTATCACATCTTTGTCTTCAGGTACATCTACCAATTTCCATGTTTGATTGTTCTCTATGCATCTAATTTCTTCATCCATGGCTTGTGCCCATACATCATCTCTTACAACTTCTTCAAAGTTTAATGGATCATCTATTTGTGAAAATATAGAAAAAAATGAAAATGAATTTGTTGTGTCAACATTATAGATGATCCGAATTATTTTCGGCACGAAATGAGATCGAAGATATAATAAAGAAATGCATAGAGATATTGCAAATATTCAATAATATAAAAGAACTATATCAAAGATGCAACCATAAACACAGATATACAGTAATACACGATTTCTATTAATGAAATAGACGTACAGACGCTGTAAAATACAGAGTGAAAGACTCGATAGAATGGTGGTAGCTTATCTCTGAGAAGAGATGTGATGGATACTCGCATTCATAGGAAGATGGTTACAATGAGGCTCTGAAGGAATTTTTACAATAAACAGGAATGCCAAAAACCCTAGACATCCAAAAACCTAACCCTAGGAGATGAAGGACCAAAAGTCATGTGGGCCCCGTTTGGGTAAGTTAGTACATCAACTTCTCGGAGTCGTAACTTTTGCATACGATCTCCGTTTTAGAAGTATAATAGCTCGTTGGAAAGGTATCATTGAGGAGATTCATTTTGGGGGCTCAATATAGTCTTTAACTATCATTGAAAACCTCTATCTCAAAAAACCTTCATTTAGGCCCTCAAAATGGCCCCGGAAGTTAAAACCTGCTAAAAATAGTAAATTGCCAAAATTGCCAGAAAGTTGTTTTGAGCCAGTTGGAAAAGATGGGTGGCCACCGATATCCACCTGGATCAATCCTCCCTCCTTAGGAAGAAATGGTCTCCATTGTGTTGAGTTTCTGGGGAGAAGGAAAAGCGTTTGTTGAATCTGGATCTTGGTGAGGTGCTTGTCTTGCTAGAGACGTCGCGCTGCTCAGTTTGTGGAAGTCTATCCCGAACCTGTTGAGGTTGAGGTTGTTCAACAAGTAGAGATACATGAGAGGACGATGTGCAGAAGGAATATTTGTGCTTTGCTGCAACCTTGTTGACCTGCTTTTGTTGGATAGAAGGTGCTTGGGGCAAGGTTGTAGTGGTTGTAGTGTCATTTTGTTCTCCTTTTGAACAGATTGTGAAGAAGCTGAATTTTGCAGTATGAGATACTACCTTGCAACACTTTTTAGGTAGAACATTAGTCGGAACTGCCTCTGGTATTTTGTAGAGATGACCCCCCAAAGTAACAATGACACTACGGGGTCGAGACTCATAAACAACATGGTATCTCCACATATATGGTTGGCCCAAGAGCACATCACAGACATCTAGTGGGGAAACATCACATAATACCTCATCCTTGAAGGGATGGATGTTGTATGATAATCGACATTGTTGGCTGACATGGAGATCTCGTCCTTGGCGAAGCCACCCAATGTTGTATGGTTGCAGGTGTGGTGTTGTCGGCAATCCCAACTGTTTGACGACCTCTGCTGAGATGAGGTTCTTCTAGCCTCCACTATCAACAATAAAATGCACCGGGGTCCCCTTCACCAACATCTATGAATGAAAAAGGCACTCCCCCTCTTCAGGATCTGTTGGTTCTTCTGGTTCAATTGTTGCGGTAGCAACAATAGCAGTGGGGTCCACGTCAATGATCTATCCTTTACCATTATTTTTAGAATCAGATTCTGAATCAGGGTTCGACTCTTTGTCTTTGATCTCGACCACTAATGACTGTTTTGAGTGACATTCATCAGTGTTGTGCCAGGGGATTTTGTGGAACTCGCACCATTTTTCAGTGTCCTTCTTTGTCTTCTCGTGACCGTTCTTTTCCTGTGTATTGGAATGGTTTTCGGGAAACTGTTTGTTAGGGTCGTCTTTGTCATACTTTGGTTGTTGCAGATTTGTAGACCCGAACTCCTATTTCTTCTAGTGCTTAAATTTTTGCTCAATTTTAACAACATATCGATAAGCAACACCGAGTGATGAGATGTCCAGAAAATCCATTTCAGTCTAGATGTATCTGTGTAGAGCCCCACAATATTTCAGAACCAAATAGCGCTCGGAGTCTTTGATACCCAGCTTGGTGTGCAAGGTATGGAAGGTATTGGTGAACTCCAGAACTGCTTGGCCCCTCTCTTGCCATAGTGTAGTCCATCTCATGTATTGGTCCTCATAGTTGCCAACAAGGTAATACTGTTCCTTTACCACATCCACAAAAAAATACCAAGTGGGATCGGCCCCATATATTCCATAATCCTCTATGGAACTTTGCTCCCAGTAAGTTTCCCACCAATGTTTGACATGAGGGAGATATTTAAGGAGTACGAAGGTGATCTTTTCTTTGTGGGAAAAATTGTGAACAGAGAAATAACCTTCTAGCAGAGTTAACCATTTTTCTAGGGCTTTTACATCTATCTGTCCTTAAAATATAGGAAAATCAAAGTTAACTTGTACCTTGAAAAGGGAGGTGCCTCCAAAGTGGCTACTTGATGAATATGCCCTTGATGCTATCTGTAGGCATTAAAGGATGTGGGAAAAATTCTCCATCATTTCGTCCCTCTGTCGCGTGAGAGCTTTCTCAAGCAATAGATTGATAGGATCGTCTACTCCATCGTTTTTATTTTATTCTTCCATTGAGGGTTTCTTGGGTGTGCAAGAGAGATTGTCTTCAAGAGAGACAAGCTCGAGACCCAAATTTCTATACTCGGACCTCGTCGGGGACATGCATTGAAAAAACGATCAAGAGTAGCATGCTCTGATACCACTGATCCAGATTATTTTCGACATGAAATGAGATCGGAGATATAATAAAGAAATGCACAGAGATATCGTAGATATTCAATAATATAACAGAACTATATCAGAGATGCAATCATAAACACATATATACAGTAATACATGATTTCTATTAATGAAATAAATGTATAGAGGATGTAAAATACAGAGTGAAAGACTCGATAGAATGGTGGCAGCTTATCTCTGAGAAGAGATGTGACGGCTACTCACATTCACAAGAAGACGGTTACAATGAGGCTCTGAAGGCATTTTTATAATAAACAGGAATTCCAAAAACCCTAGACATCCAAAAACCTAACCCTAGGAGATGAAGCACCAAAATTCATGTGGGCCCCGTTTGGGTAAGTTAGTACATCAACTTCCTGAGGTCGTAACTTTTGCATAGGATCTCCGTTTTAGGAGTATAATAGCTCGTTGGAAAGGTATCTTTGAGGAGATTCATTTTGGGGGATCAATCATGCATTTGGATATAATTGAGAACCTCAATCTCTAAAAACCTTCATTTAGGCCCTCAAAATGGCCCCAGAAGTTAAAACCTACTAAAAATAGTAAATTGCCAAAATTGCCAGAAAATTGTTTTGAGCCAGTTGGAAAAGGTGGGTTGCCACCGATATCCACCTGGATCAATAGATGTTTCACAAACTTCCTATATTTATTGGTGACAAACTTGCTATTGTTGGATTTGGAGATGTCGAACTACTTTGATTGCTTGCTGGAGTTTGCTATGCTCTAGGTGTGGATTGTGCATCTACATATATCACTGGAGTAGTTTGAGCTGGGATTTGTGTCACAGTTCCATGAGTGGAAGGGACTGGACACTGACTTATACATGGTGTTTGAACCACTTGATCTTCTATTTCATCATTCTCAATAGCATCTATAATTATGACTGCCCTTTCTGTGCTTTCATCACATGCTTCATTCTCCACAAACTAAACATAGCAACTCATTATGACTTTTCTTAGAATAGGATCATGTAGTTTGTATTATTTTGTATCTTCAAACTACCCAAAAAAAATATATTTATGTCCTTTGTTATCCAAATTCATTCTCATCTCATAAGAAACATGTGCGTATCCGACACAACCAAAAACTTTTAAGTGCACCACATTATGCTTTGTACATGTTCAGGATTCTTGAGGAACTTTGTTTTTCACACTCTTTTTTGGACATTTGTTCATGATGTATATTGCAGTTTCTACTTCCTCAACCTAGTACTCATTTGAAAAATGTTTGGTTTCCAACATAATGCGAGCCATTTCCATGATGGTGCGATTCTTCCTCTCTGCAATATCATTCTGTTGTGGTGTATACCGCATAGTAAATTGTAAATACCATGAACTTTACAAAAGTTTTGAAACTCTCTTGAAACATATTCTCCTCCTCTGTTAGTTTTTAACACCTTGATGTAATAACCACTTTGCTTCTCCACAAGTGATTTGAACTTCTGAAAACAACCCAATGAATCATGTTTATGTTTTAAGAAGTAAATCCATGTTTTTCTTGAGAAATCATCAATAAATGTAAGAAGATATGTATTGTCTCCTATAGATGGTATTTGCATTGGTCCACATATATATGAATGTATAATTTCCAGTGGATATTTTTCTTTATATGACTTACGAATTGGAAATGACTCTCTATGTTACCTTCCAAAGATGCAACTTTCACACATTCTTTCGGGTTTTTCTATTAATGGAAAACATTTCACCATATCCTTTGTATGTAGCAGCTTCAGACCTCCAAAGTCTAAATGTCCAGATATGAAATGTGAGAGCCATGGATGATCCTGCACTTTAGATTGGAATGTTTCCTGCAATTCTTTCTTATTGTCTTCTTTTTCCTTAAAACTGGGTCCACTGCCTTTTCCTTCTTTGTAACTGCGTACACTTACTTTTTATCTTTCTTCTTTGAATGTAGTGTCTAATTCTGCATCTTTTGCTTCACCGACAACTTGTGTTGTTTTTCTCTTCATGGCTGGATTCAAAGTCAATGGAAACATTTTGTTTCTTTTCATATGAATTCTTGCAATAAGTTGGTTGCTTGGTGTTAGCACTAGAAGTCACCTATAGATTGCATTGAAGGTAAGCCTAGTACCCATCAGTTTATATGTCACAATGAATAAATTTAAAGGGGGTTGAATGGGTGCAGACTCAAGATAATATTGTTCTAACTCAGAAAACTGGACCAGCATGCACAAGCAGGTGAGGTCTTGATTAAATTCAGTTAGTAATTTGTAGTAAGGGTGAGCAGGAGGAAAAACTAGAGAGAAGAATGTAGAGGTCTGCTATGGAAATCCGGTTTTCCAACAACCTAAGGAGGAACAACTCAGAAAACAAGATCATCTTGGATTCAAAGTTTCATAAAAGGCTGAAGAACATTACAACAGAACTGCAATCGAACCTACATTACAATATGGCCATAACAATCCATGTGAATCTTTCAATCATGGACACTCCATCATTAGAGGTAAACAATAGCCTAGCTCAACCATTGACTATAAAAAAATATAAAAATGATTCCTATATACTCAAAACAATTCTCCACTGTCAGCAGAGGTCTGCCTGAGTCTTTTCATTCAAGGCTTTATGTCTGCATGCTCTTTGGAAGACTAGACATGCAGTATTTTTTCAGACGTGAGCTTCTGTCAGATGCAATTGTGTTTCAGTACAAACCTGCAGAAGAACCGACTTGCTGACAATCTGGCTTTTCTTTCCATTTATGTGGTGAGACGAGGTTTCAACCACCTCTCTCACTTTCATTAACTACCTGCATCGGGATTGAAACGTGGCTTAATGCCCAGGGGGAGGCCACATGTTGCTCTCAAATAGGATGCTATATAAACACGTCATTGTGGGTCCACTCAAAGGTGGTTTGGGTTCACACCTCTTTTTATCCCACAATCCACCACCTTTTTCCACGTAGTCCCTTTGCCAAACCACGGCTTCAATTTTAAGACTGCTCAAGAAAATTATCGCCAGAGCACGTTGTGTCCCCGCAATGGAATGTGGTCATCAATCTTGTGATCTTGAGCGAGGATTTATGATCAACGGCTCAAATCTTCCCTCTTCATATCAATGGATCAGATCTTCTCTTTTCAAATCAACGACTGAGATCTGCTTCGTGATTCGGGCTTCGAACTTTTCAAACTTCAAACTTTATTTTCTCCAAGAAAATCCTCATGAGCTAGTGATCCAATGACTCGTGGATCTTGGATTTGGACGACCGAGATCCACTTCAATGCTTTGAAACTTAGACCACTTCGGGACTTCGAGCACTTCGACACTTCGGGACTTTGGGCACTCCGGGCGCTTCGTGTGCAGACCAAGGACTTAGACGACCTGTTGCCCTTGAAAACTATATGTGATAACATTTGGTTCCATAGGGGATGGCATGCTCCCTTCTACATTAGGCTATGGAGTCAAGCTCAAAACACCCTGGTAAGGAATACAGACCGATAAGTAAAAAAATGAAAAAAAACATACATGAGCTCCACATGAGTTTATTTTTATACAGTCCTAGACTAATTGATTTTTACATGGTACTAGGTGAAAGAAAATTTCCACCATAGCCATTCAAGTAACTTCCTGACTGGAAGTTATTTTACTCTGTCAGTGACTAATAACAGATGATGCAATGATGACAGCATAATGGTTACATCCTTCAACTTTCCTCCGAAGGATGAAGTTGAGATAAATCTAGGCGGATCCAAGGCATGGCAGAAATGTAGCTCCATGTACTCGCTGACAGGATCATAGAATGAGTGGAAAACTCCAGAAAATTTGTAACATAAAGTCTGATCTGCTCCACAGCTTCTCACACATGGCTGAATATCTCTGGTAAGCACAGGTGGATGAGAAGTTGATGCACACTAACTGATCCCGGGTGGTCGTTGCTCACTTACTGGCTTTGGACAGGCTATAAATTGCACCTATGACTACTCCTCTTCTTCTTCATGGCTCCCCTAAGGATCAGATTCATAATCATCATACACAGGAACCATGAAAAATCTCTTCTCTTCATCGCCTTCATTTGGATATTCATCAAACATGGGATTCTCTTGGTCAGTATCTGCAACAACTTCTTCCTCGAAAGCACAGTTGATCAAAACATATGATCCAGGGAAAGAGATATCCTCTGCATTTTCCTCATAAGAACAACAAACAACATCTACCTCAGTCCCATATCCAGGAGAAATATCTACTGCAGAAAACATTTTCTCATAGACATCATAATTTTCAAAAGAGACATGTTGGTCTTCATGAACATCTAAAATAATAGATACATCTGAAATGATGCCATATGTTTCTGCGCTACAACCATCATAATGAATATCATCCAACACCTCTAGAACTTCATAGAAAATGTTTTCCTCCAAAGTAAAAACTTCATCACAAATATGGTTTTCATGGCTAGAAGAATCTTCATGAAACAAGGAAAACTCATCACAACAGTTTCTCATAAAGACACTAAACTGGAAAATAATCTTTACAAAATGAATTGAAAGCTGCATGAAAACTGTGCAAAGATTCGATGCTTGCAACGAGAAGAGATCAACACCAATCAAGAGCAGCTCCTTTCAATGAATATCTACAAAGATTGATCTGAACATCTTTATGCACAATATGAAGCTGATGAATAAAATCATGAAAAAGGAGCAAGTGTTTAGCTGGTACCTTCCCCTCCTTTCCTTGAAACTTGGGAAGTCTACATTCCCATTCCTCTCTACTAGGTAGTGGGTTAGGGGAACCAACTATCTTTGAAAAATCACAGAAAGCAAACCTCTGAGCCAATATTTTGTCCATTTTAAACCAGTGGAGTCGCCAATCGATTCTTCAACCATGGAGTCACCAGGTGAATGATGTGTTGAATGAGTGTGTCTAGTATTTTTTCATCATCAAAGACCAGATATAATCGTTGTGTTCTCCTAGGGAGCTTCAGGTGTAGCTAGAAGCAGTCGTACTGAAACAGTGGAGTCGCCAGGTGCAAGCGCAATCTTCAAAGGTTCTAATATCTAATGCACCTTTAGAATCAGAAGTTTGTTTTCATTCTACCCAGAGAAAGGTATTCAATTCATTCCCCGATAATGACACCAAAAATGTTAGCACCGAAATTCGCCTTCAAATTGCAGGAAAGGCAATCCCAATACCCATCAGATTTAGGTGGATTTTGGTTTTAAATGGATGGAGGTCAATGGACAAAACTCAAAATTTGAATGATGTTTCAACACATAACTGGACAAGAAATGTACAGGGAAGTGAGAGCCACATTAACTTCAGTCAGGAAAATTGAGTTAAATTGAGAGTGGAGGGATGACTTAGTGAGAGAAGTGAACGAGACCATTATGGGCATCTGGCCTTCCAGCAACTCAAAGATGAAAAACTAAAACTCAAGAGAAGTCCTGAGTTCATGCTTCAGACACAAAAATGTGTTTCAAGCAACACAGTCATAGAAACAAAATGATCAAACCTCCATCATCCTGCAACTGTGACAGCTCGACTAGATCCTCCATGCCCGAGCCATCTAATGTTAGAGATAAAATACAACACATGGAAATGAATAAAACTGATCACAACACCACCATGATCAAACCTACATCATAACAACATAATGATCCTTATTTGGATCCTCCATACCTGAGTGTTTCAGAAAACATTTACAGACAAAATGGAAGAAACAGGAACTGACTTCTATTAAGATGAAATTCTCAAATCGATTACATAAACAGAGAATAGCTCTCGCATCACAAGCATTACAAAATTGGGAGCTCTTCTCAACCAAGTACCTCCTTTCAAAATGACTCAAAACTACATATATATACTCAAAATATTTCGCGACTATAGCAGAGGCGTACTCGAGTTTCTCGTCCATACACTGTGTCTTCTCGGTCAGACTGTGCATGCAGTCTTCTCTACGCATGCAAGCTCAGACTGTCTGGGTTGAAACACTACTTCACGGTCAAAAAATTTTGAATTTCCATTCATGGGGGGATATGATGTTTCAACTACCTCCCTCGCCTTCATAACTGCTTCATCGGGATCAGGACGGGCGAGAGTCAACTCTGCACCTGGGTCCTGGAGAAAATGGATAAAATGCATATGGTGGGTTTTTAAACCCCTTTTCTCGCATTTTCTCGACCCAAGGGCGAAATACTTATGGAAAACACCCCCTTTACAAAGATATGTACTAACAGTATCCATTGTGTTGAGTTCCCCCATCAGGTGAGGAAACTTCTGCTGGATTTTTCCCCAGGTGAGCCACTTTCCTTGGTGTAGGATTTTCCCTGCCTTGACAACTTGATAAAGTTGGATCCACTGCTGGTGAGTGCCATTGACCTGTGTGTCCATTATCTGATCAGTGGATGATCGTTCCATCCATTCAGGGTTGAGCTCTATTTGTTTCATCTATTCTGTGATCTCATAAGTGTTCAATAATGGTGGAAAATATGGTCAAAGGAGGTCCACATTGAATACTAGATGCAGACCAAGGAAGGGTGGAGTGTTGAGATCAAAATAATTTCTACACACAGCCTTGGTGATAGTGTAAGGCCCATAACGAAGTGGGAAAAGCTTCTTATGGGGCCCAATGAGATGCTCCTTCTATAGATGTAATCATACTTTTTCGCCAACCTGAAACTGGTGTGGCACCCTGTGTTGATCATGGTGTTTCTTGTACTTAGCATTGGATTTATGCAAAATATCCTGGACCTATTGGCGGATGTGTTGAATCCGTTCAATGAATCTGATGGCTTTGTCGATCACAGAATGATCAGGGGAAGAGTCTGTCTTTGTGATGGCAAGAGGGAGTGCAACAACAATGGGTCCCAGGGGTTAGAATCCCATACCCACCTGAAATGGGCTATGGTCGGTGGAACTATGGAGAGCCTTGTTGTAATTATGTTGGACATATGGGAGAATCTCGTCCCATGTACGTGGATGCTTAGAATTGTACATGTGCAGTATGTGAAAAATCATTCGATTGATGACCTCTGTTTGGTCATCGATTTGGGGGTGGAAAGAAGTGGATTTTGTGATAGTGGTGTCCAATAGAGACCAGAGACTTGACCAAAAGGTGTTGAGCAACCTGCTATCTCGGTCAGAGATGATGGTCTGTGTTATGCCAAAGTGGACCCACACTCGTTCGAAGAAGATCTTGGTAGTATCTATCACTGTGACATTCTTCTTACAGGATGTGAGGATGGCCATCTTCAAAAACTGATCAACGACCACAAACACATAGTCATTTCCTTGCTTGGTGGACGGCAATCCAGACATGTAATCCATTGAGATGGATTCCCAAGGCTTCTTGGGAATACGAAGAGGGGTATATAAGCCTTTCTTCTTGATGGATGGATTGGAAATAGCACAAGAAGTGCAAGATATGATGTACTGGCTGACATCTTGCCAAAGCTTTGGCCAATAAAAATGTTTATGAAGAACGAACACAATTTTCTCTAGGCCAAAATGTCCTTCCACTCGACTGTAGAGGGCTTCCCAAATCATCTTTGCATGTTCTCTTGTAGGAACACAGAGATGGCCCAGGTGGCATAAGAGTTTGTAATGAATGTGAAAATCAGTGACAGTTGTGCTTGTACCCAAGAGATGATATGTGGTGGCGAAGTCTGGATCTTGGTGATAAAGTTGGGGCTACTCAGACGCTTCATGTACGCAGGAATGGAGCACAGTGGTGAGTCCAGCCACAGGGGGGCGACTGAGGAAGTCAATGACATGATTGGAGATACATGTCTTATACTTGATGTTGAGATGAAACTGATGTAGGTAGGTGGACCACTTATTATGGCGGTTGTTTTGCAATTTCCCCTATGTTTGTATGAATTATAGAGGCTTGTGATCAGTGTGTATGATCGTCTCTTTCCCCAGAATGTAATGTTTCCATTGACGACAGGTTTGTACAATGGAATACATTTCCTTGTCATAGGTGGGGTATTTCCGGACAGTATCGGAGAGTGTCTCACTATAGTATGCCACCGGATTCCCATGTTGAGTGTGAACTGCACCCACAACATAGTCAGATGCACCAGTCTCAATCTTTAATGGTTGTTGCAAATAGAGCAACGAGAGTATTGGAGTTGAGCACAAGCGATGCTTTAGGTCATCGAATTCTCATTGCTTCTCCTTCCCCCACACTAACTTGGCCCTACCACCTCCCTTGGTCACCTGGATGAGGGCCCATCTAATATGGGAGAATCCCAACACGAACCGTCGGTAGAAGTTGTCTAGCCCAAAAAATCTCTAAAGCTCGATCAGTGTGGTCGGGGCTAGCCAGTCACAGATGACTTGGATCTTAGCTGGATCAACATGTAACCCATGCTCATAAAAAATGTAGCCTAAGTATTGGACCTTGTTCATGCCAAAAGAGCATTTTTTTAAGTTGGCATACAACTTGTGTTGTCGTAGAGTGCTCGAAACCTGCTGAATATGCTGCATGTTCTCCTCACACATTCTGTTGAACATGAGGATGTCGTCCAAATATACCAACACAAAGGATTTGGTGAAGGGTCTCAATACATCATCCATCAACCTCATGAAAGTGGCTAGTGCATTTGTTAAGCCAAAGGGCATGACTAGTCATTCGTAGAGACCTTCTTTAGACGTAAAGGTTGTCTTCCATACATTAGTTAGTTCGATGGGAACATGGTGGTAGCCAAACTTTAGGTCAATATTGCTGAAGAAATTTTCCCCCTTGAGTTGGTCAAGAAGGTCATCAATCCTAGGAATGGGGTAGTGGTTCCTGACTGTGATTTTGTTTAAGGCTCTGTAATCAATGCAGATTCACCAAGTCGTATCCTTCTTCTGCACCATTACAATAGGGCTTCCACAAGGGGAGGAGTTGGGTCTGATGTGCCCCTTTGGAAGAAGCACTCGGATCTGACACCTGATTTTGTCATTCTCTATCAGCGAGCACCAATAGAATGGTCCATTAGGTAGGGGTGTACCACGAGAAAGATCAATTGGATGCTTGACTTGGCATTGTGTCGGTACCTCTGTAGGTGAAGAGAATATATCTCTGTATTCTTCCACGATCCTGTCCACTTTATTTTACTGCAAAGAGAGGTGATGTGTAGAGGCCATAGATGTGGCAACGACCTTCTTCTTAATGTGATCATGAATCACAAAGAAGATGAAATTCCCAGTCTGTAAAATTACCTTACTTCATTTCTTAGCAGAGATTAAAGAAATAGAAGTAGGTGGCGCTACCTATGGGATCCTGTAAAATTTTATTCCCAAAGTAATAATAACAATGTGGGGTCTAGAATCATACACAACATGATGCTTCCACAAATATGGTTGTCCTAAAAGAACATCACAAATTTCAAGGGGAGAAATATCACACAATACCTCATCTTTGAAAGGCTTGATGGCATAGGGTAGACGACACTGTTAGTTGACACAAAGATCTCTTCCTTGGCGAAGCCAGCCGATGGTGTAGGGTTGTGGGTGCAGTGTCGTTGGCAGGTCCAATCGCTTGATGACCTTTGTAGAAATCAGGTTTTTCTGACTACTATGGTTGACAGTGAAATGAATCGGAGCCCCCTTGACCCACATAAGCGAGTGGAACATGCGTTCCCCTTCCTCTGGTTCTTCTGGTTCGCTTGGCCATAATTTTTTGGTAGCGACAGTGGCACTGGGTTCAACATCGATAATTTGCTTCCCTCCTTCAGGATTTGACTCAGAATCAGAATTAGCCTATGACTCAGAAGCCTTCAGCTCAACCACGAGGGACTGCTTGGAGCGACATTCTTTAGTGTTGTGCCAGGAAATTTTATGGTACTCACACCATTTTCCCTTGTCCTTCTTTGTCTTCTCATTGCCCTTCTTGTGTTGCGGCTTGGACTAGTTGTCCTGAGGGAGACCATCTCGACTTGGTCCCTTGTTGTGTGGGTTGGGGATTCCTTTTCCCTACTTTGGTTGTAAGGGGTTTGCAGATCCAAACTCTCTTCGTTTTTGCTTAAAATTTTGCTTGATATTGACAATGTATTTATAAGTCGTGCCCAAAGAGGCGATGTCCAGGAACTCCATTTCTCTTTGAATGTATCTATGCAAACAAACATGGTTTCTGAGAATTGGATGACACTTAGAGTCTTTGATACCCAATTTAGTGCATAGGGTATGGAAAATATTGGTGAAGTATGGTGTTGTCTGGTCCCTTTATTGACGTAGGGTGGTCCATCTGGTGTACTGGTCCTCGTAGCTTCCAACAGGGTAGTACTATTCTTTAATGGACTCCTGGAAGGAATCCTATGTAGGCGCCACCACAACCATTGTAGATTCCTCCATGGCCCTTTGCTCAGAGTAAGTATCCCACTAGTCTTTAACATGTGGAACGACCTTGAGGATATTTTTCCTATCGGAAAAATTGTGGACTGAAAAATATACTTTGAGAAGACTCAACCATTTATCTATAGAATCCTCATCTATCAGTCCTTCAAATAATGGAATATCAAAATTTATTTTTACCTTGAAGGGGGTTACATGGCCGCTTGATCAAGATGATTATCCTATGGGAAGTTGTTGAAGGATCTACACGAAGTTGTCCATCATTTCATTCCATTGTCACGCGAGGGATTCCTCAAGCAACACTTTAATAAGATCTCTTACTCCATCATCTTTCTTTTCGTCCCCCATGGGTTTTTGTTGGGTTCAGCGTGACCGATCTAGTAATGTATCGATTGGTTCAAGTCCCAACTTCTTGTACCTAGATCTTGTCAGGCACATGCATGAAAAAAAAAAATGAAGAGCAAACCGCTCTGATACCACTGATCCGGATTTAGGAGCGGAACGAACTAATTAACATACGGAATACAATAAACACAAAGATATGGAAAATAACACAAACATCCAATGAACAATATCTTCTATTAAATAATGAAATAGACTGAAAATGTAAAAATGCAGAAATGAAAACTTGCTCGAATGGTGGTAGTTATCTTTGAGAAGAGATGTGGCTACTACGCACATCTGGCTGAGAAGAATGGATTACAATGAGGCTCCATGGGAATTTTTGATATTACTCATGAATTCCAAAACCATATACATCCAAAAACCTAACCCTATAAGGTGAAATGTGAAAATTCATGTGGGCCCTATGTGTAAGTTGGTGTATATTGGTACCTCCACTTCTTAAGGCCATAACTTTTGCATACGACCTTCGTTTTAGGCACATGATGTTAGGATATTTAGACACATAGGAGTTAGTTAAGATATATTGGTCTAATGTGTCTTTAGGTAAAAGTGTGTTTCTTTAGTATGCATTTGTAGTTAGGAAATCCGAGGGTCACGATATGTTCCCAGCATAGAGTGATCTGACAGTTCATACTCTCCTCGATCTTAATGGCCATTGATCTGTGGCTTAAAACCTGATTGGTCCATGATCTCTATTTAAAGAGAATGGAGGATCATTTTCCGATGATCGATTGTGAGAAAATCTCTTATAAACTATCTTTGTAATCTTTTTCTTTTGCATTAATACACTGCTCAAGGTGGTCGCATTGGTTGGGGCCGTGGATGTTCCCCATAGGGGTTTTACCACGTGAAAACATTGGTGTGTTGATATTTGATCTAGTTATGTGAGTGGTTACTGAAGGTGTTTTTCCTCTATTGGAATACCTGTGTTGTTGAACATGGTATCAGAGCCTATTTGAAGACCTGCTCTTGTTGTAGATCGAGATCGTGAAGCCGAGTTGTCTCATCTCTTTTTTCTGTCATTTTCGTACATTTATGGGCTGAGAGGAATGTTAAATTGTGTCCTGAGCATTCGTTTCATTTAGGAACACTTTTTGTTTCACTCGAAAATGTTTTCTTTTTTCCAAGGTGAGACCATTACAGTCAGATCCGGAGGTATAAAGCTTGAATACGCATATTTTAATTTTTGTAGAGTATTATTTTGGTTTTATTTTGGTTTTGTATTATTTATTTTTGGGTTGCTACTCTTTTATATCTGCGTATGCTCTTTTCCCCACACCCTGTGCGATCTTAGGAAATTAGAAACAGATAGGAAAAGGTGCATCTTCCAGGTAATCTAACCGAGATCTAACCCTTGTTGTCATCCAGAAGCGGAAATTTTTTCTTGTGTGAAAATAGTTTTTTTTTTAGCACGGTCTCCAATTCCATCTTCAACAACAACAACAACACCAATCTTCTTCCTAAAAAATACAATATGTTTTGCTAGACCATTTGGTTAAAAGTTGTCTTATTAAGTAAGAGGTCTTGAGTTCAAGTCTCTCTTTTGTTACTTTTTTTGAAAAAAATGCATGCTCAAATTGTAAAGTGTATTTCACTTCAAGTATAAAAGTGAATCACTATAAGTAGCCTTAATATTTTATTTTAGATTTATTTATTTTGCATGCAGCTTTTCTTTTATAAAGTAACTTCATTGTAAAAGTGATCCCCACTTCTCTTTATAAAAGTAGGTCACTTCATAAACGACTTACACTGTCACAGGTCCTTTGGTTACCGTTTATGCATTTTTTTAAAGGGCATAACTCTCACATCCGAAGTCTATTTTCAATGTCGGTTTTTTTTAAAACCGCATAAATTTTCGAGATATTTTCATCCAGATCATCAGTTTCAGTTTTTAACTCCATTTTATCTTCATATTTAATATGGATTCTACAAGTAATCTCTTGCTTACCAGCACCAACTACTTCCAATGGAAATCTCATATGGAAGATTTATTAAGAAGTAAAGGCTTGTACTGAATTACCTTGGGAAAGGAAAAAGAACCCACTGATGATGATAAGAAATTCAAATGGGCTAATAGGAGTGACAAAGCACATGGACTAATCGGAATGTCCATTTCTACTGATTTAAGGTTCCACCTTAAAGAAATTTATAACCCCAATGAAGCTTGGGAAAAGATTGAATCTGTGTTTGGTAAACTCAATATTATTCGAGCACACCAGTTAGAAAATCAAGTACTGACCTTAATTCCAAGTGATTTTTCTTGCATTGGAGACTATTTATCTAAGTTTAAAACAATCATAATTTTATGTGAAGAATATGAGATAGAAATGGAGGAAGAGTGTTGCATCTATCTTATTCTTTCTAATCTAGGTAGTGCATATTTTGTGTTTGTATCTACCTTTTATTCCATGAGAGAGGCTCTAGGGAAAGCTTATCCAAAACCCACTCTTGAGTCATTTTTTGTTGCTTTGATTAGAGAGGAAGATAAGTTTGTACAACTTGGAGTGATCAGCACTGCAGGTACCTCCAATAAAGCCTTGGTTTCCCAACAGAAAGATAAACCCAAGTATCCCAAGAAGCAACATCCTCTCTACAACAAAAAACAACATACGGGTGACAAAGGAGAAAAATATAAAAATAAGAAGACTAACAGACATTGCAACTTTTGTGATAAAGATGGTCATGATGAGTCCAAATGTTTCAAGAAGATGACATCTTTAGAAGAAATGATGAAGAAGCACAACATCAGTATTGATTCTACTTCTTCTTCTTCTTCTCATGGACATGCACTTCTTCTTCTGGTTTCTCCTTCAATACAAGTTCTACTTCTTCTTATTATGAGTGGCTTATTGATTCGAGAGCATCTTATCGTATGGCTAAGGATAAATACATATTTTATGCTCTAAATGAATGTAACACCAATAAAATATTTGTTGGTGATGATAGATCTCTTAGTGTTGTAGGATCTGGAACAGTTCAAGTAGATAATGGTCATTTCAATGATGTATTATGTGTTCCAAGTCTTTCTTGTAACATTATATCAGTATATCAAATCACTCATTCAGGTGAAGGTAAAACCATAGAGTTTTCACCTCAACAAGTTGTAATCAAGGATCTAAAATATCCTAAGCATGTTCTTGCAACTCGAATTGTTGATGATATTACCGGGTTGTACAAGTTTGACAACTTTGGGTCATCATCTTTTTCATCATTTTTTGTTACTCATAGCGATGACTTGAGAAAACTTTTGCATGAGCGGTTTGGTCATCTAAACTATCGCTCATTGCAACAACTATGTAATCAAAAGATGGTGATTGTTCTTCCTCTTGTTTCATGCAGAGATGGTGTTTTTGTCGGTTGTGTTATCGATAAACATCATCAGGACAGTTTTGACAAACATGCATCTTGGCACGCCTCGAGCCCTTTGCATCTTGTTCATAGTGAATTGTGTGGTCCACTTTCTTCTACTTTTTTTTCTGGGTGAAAGTATTTCTTAACTTTCATTGATGATTTTTCCAGACGCACTTGGGTTTACTTCTTAAAACTTAAGAGAAAAGTTTTTGACAATTTTTTGGCCTACAAGGCCCTTGTAGAAAAACAATTTGGACATCAAATTCAAAAGTTAAGAACAGATAATGGAGACGAATATGTGAACAATAATTTTACAAGTTACTGCACTACACAGGGCATCCAAATGCAACACATTGTTCCATATACACCACAACAAAATGGTGTTGCTGAGATAAATAACCGCACATTAAAAGAAATGGCTAATTCTATGATCCAATCTAAGGGATTAAGTCTAAAGTATTGGGCAGAAGCAATCAACCATGCAAATTACATAGTCAGTCGCACTGCCACAAAGGCTCTTAAAAATATAACACCGGAATAAGCTTGGACTAAAATTAAACCAGATGTAAGTCACTTCCGTGTATTTGGCAGCATAGCATGGGCTCACATTCCTGATGAGAAAAGGAAAGCATTACAGCCTAAAAGTGAGAAGTGTATATTTGTTGGTTATTCTGAAGATGTCAAAGGTTATAGACTTCTTCAACCACATTGTAATGAAATTATTATTAGAAAAGATGTTAAATTTGATGAAAATCTCTTGGCCTGCGAGCCTAATTCGACGATTGTGCCTGCTTCGGCCTGCGAGCCATCTTCGACGTCAAATTCTGACTCTGTCTACAATTTGACTGTGGGGAGCCAAAAAACAACGTTTAGGGCCCCAAAACAGCCCCAGAAGTACAACAAGATGTGCTAACATGAAAACATACAAACTAATCCAGTTGGATTAGGCGAGCAACAACCCCAGAAGTGTAGAACCCACAATTACAAAGACGTATAGAAGAACGTACTGAACAAAAATGAACAGGAGGAGCCAGTTTGAATAGGTGGGTGGCCACCAATATCCACATGGATCACTTAGTCATCGAACTCTCAATAATTACCACACAGGTTACAGACTGCACGATTTACTGCGCACAATGATAATAATACTTAATAAAACAATTTCTTCACACAATGCTACTCTTTAACACATAGACTTACAAACATAATTAAGAAATACATCAACACACAAAACTTAATATATTATGAACCTGAGCATTGTGCGTTGTTGCAAAATACAAGCTATGTCGAGCTTCAGCTCCAACGACTTCTACAACTTTACAAAACCAGAGATTTTTCTCTCAGACTTCTTTCGACTACCTTCACACAACAGTTGTTGCTATCTAACTATCAACTCTATTCTCTTTGTCTGTGTGTCGACTACCTATACAGTCAGACATATATAGACTAAAACTAAAACTTCATGTAGAAGTAAAACTGACTCAAACAATTAAGAGGACAAAAAATTTCGACTTACTCTCATCTACATAATAGAGCTCGAGAAAGATAAAGATCAACTCATTCAATAAACTCATACTAACACTTCTCCATGCCATGTCTAACAGACTAAATGAATCTGTTTTCTGTGACAGACAGAGTCAATGTAAGCGTGAAGCTCACGACTTGTAATTAATATTTCCAACATGTATGAGATGATGGAGGCTCCACTGTGATGAACTTGCAATAATTTCTAATTTTCCATTTACAATATGTATCCACTCAACTTTGCCAATTCCTTAAGGTGGCTTATAAACATTTTCGTTGGCTTTTTATTTCTTTGTTATCGCTAAAGCAGGGACTAGTTGCATAGCAACTTCCACTTATTTGTATTAACCACGTACCAACTTAGAGCACTATAGATCATCACCATGTACCAATTTAGAGCACTATACCTCATCACACTTAGTAAACTTGAGGCGCACCTAAAACTTGAGATTTTTTTAAAGGTGTAAGTGGTTGGAATTCGGTGAAACAAAATGTGAGAAGTTTGTATTGCTTGGTTGAATTTCAGTTATTTTTAAGTCGTTTTTAAAGGTGTGAGGGGTTAAGTATGAATTGATTGGTTGAATTTCTTAGTCTTTTCTAAAGGTGTGAGTGGTTGGAATTGGGTGAAACAAAATGTCAAACGTAAGTTTGTGTGGGTTGTATTTCAGTTATCTCTGAACTTTTAAAGTGTAAGTCTTTTTTAAAGGTGTGAGTAGTTGGAGTTCGGTGAAACAAAATGTCAAAACTTAAGTTTGTATGGGTTGAATTTCAGTGATTTTTGAATTTTTTTAAGTGTGAGTGATTGGCATTCGGTTAAACAAAATGTTAAAAGTTTGTATAGATGGGTTGAATTTCAGTTATTTTATTTCTTAACATTACACTATTTATTACGTCCTAAAGCTCCTCTACCATACAAAATAAATCTATGCTGCATATTTTAATTTGGATAATTGGAGATGGTAAAATATTTTTATTTTTAAATTATTTGTATGTGAGATAAATCAATTTAACATCATATAAAATTTATCACATCTAAAAAGATATTGGCAAATTTTTTCTTATTTAGTTTGGCTGATTGTGATTTTATTATTTTTATTTAAATAATAATTTAAAAACTAATTTTTATATCAAACTTTTTTATTATATTTATAAGTTTTAGTTAAAATTTCTGAATTTTGTTTTTTTTATATTTTTAGGGTAAGTAATTGTTAGATATGAAAATATGAATAATTATTTCTATATAATTAAAGTGCTTCATAGGTTTTTTAGACTAAATATATTTTTACATTAAAAATAATTTAAATAACAAAATATTATGATTTCATACAAATTTAATTCCAAAAAAAACGAAACCTGAGAACCGTTAAACAACGCTATTCGTAATATCGGTATGTTTTTACTATGATGTGGTTTCTTCAGTCAACTATCGCTGATGAATGTCCTGTTGAATTAAAGTTGATGAATCAGGTCATTCCATGCCGATGAATGCACTGTTGAATTAAAGTTGATTTTGTTTTCAAAATTAAAGATTATTGACGTACCATCGTTTCAAATATTAAGTTGCATTATATTTTAGAATAGAGTTTCAAATCTACCAATCGTTTAATCCATAGCGTTTCTCTACAATCTCTTTAGTTGGCTCAGTGTGTCTCGATACCATTTAATTTCCCCAATGGTAAGTTGGTGTTGCATTTAATGTACGAATCGGTACAGCTAGTCATGTGATTGGCTTAACTAGATGTCTCACTTAAATAGAAGTGGACTAACTAGGGAGTAATTTTTTTTCCCTTATTTTTTAAATTAAATTTAATATATACTATTTTAAAAACATTATAAAAAAAATTTGAAAATTCATAACAATTAATAAAAAAATTAATAGAATTTGACTATACGTATCTTTGAATTTACCTAATAGTTAAGAACATGACTTTTCTCTTAATAAATCATAAGTTCAAACAAAGAGAGTTAAAATAAAAACAAGAGTTGCAGGGGAGCGTAGTCCCTGCCAACAATGAGCTAAATAGGTATGCAACATTCTTAGGAATTAAGTGATACAATTTAATTAAATGATCACAGAAGTATCTGCCATCATTTGTACAATAAAACTTAGAAAAAATGACCCAATAGCATTATAGATATATAAAATTTCTTATTTCTAATATATGAATAGTCTAAAACAATGACATGTATAAAAGTGGATTTAAACAAAAGGTTGAAGTAGAAAGACAATGCAATATTAGTTATATAAAAGCATACGTGTCAAAATAAGACGTTTAAGATATTATTGTATTCAGAAAATGTTTAGAATTTACCAAAATGACATAAGGAATAAGTGTGCATACAACTATGTTAGCTAAGATCAATTTCATAAAAGTAATAAGAAATATTTGGCAATAAACTAAATGAAATATTAAATCTGGAAATGATTAGTTCCATAGTTGCAATTTCAATTCACTAATAATCATTTTACAGTAGTGAGTAAAGCACCTAAACTGTTGAATATTCATTAGTTTCGTGCTAAGATACAGGGAGACTTAAAGTACATTAGAACATAATAAGATTAAAATCTTAAGTGCAAGTCTTCCTATTAACATATTGAAAGAGAGATTTACAAATTTGTCATCACTATTACTTTCAAGTGGCAAAAAACATTTCCCAAAATTCGAAAATGTTGCAAAGGAATATTGTGAACTATATTGCTAGTCTCCAAAGATGACTGTAAATCATGAGAAGCAATGAACAAAAAAACATAAAACTCCATCGATTTCCTGGACTTGGTTGAAGTTGTTGATTTTTTAGTTGCTGATTTTTTCTTTATACTGGAGTATAAGAGAACCTTAAAAAAAGAAAGAGAAATAAGTAAAAATAGGAATAATTTTTCATCTTATTGATCAATAGATAAAAGAAATAAATTAAGTTTTTTTTAGTGTAAGCAAATTTCTGTTATTTACCTCTTTATTCATCCTATTTGCAATACTATATTGTCTTCATTTAGTGTAAATTTGTTGTGAACTTGGAGGTCACGTAGCATATAAACAGTGTCTAGTTTTTTTCTGAAGATATATTTCATATGGCATTTGTATCAGATTAGGAAGCAATGTTTGCACTATAGGTTCTCTAATGATGCATTGCATAACACTATAACACATATTTCATTAAATTTGGAAATATTCTATTACATGGACTTCATTAACATTGAGTTTTTTTATAAATCCTTAATATATTCCATGGAGGAAATCAATCTATTGAGATGCCTAGTGCGGACTTAAGTAAGTGAGTTTCCTCTGAGAACCAATGCCAGGAGTAGGCAGTGAAAGCAAGGGTCTTTGAAGAGTAGTACGCAG
>ML808697.1:133777-149280 GCA_009831015.1 Picea engelmannii | reverse complement strand
AGTGTCATCATGTTGCTTCTTCTTCTTCTTCTTAGGACACTGTCCTGCATAGTGACCCATCTCTCCACAAGCAAATCATCTCACTATGCTCATGTCTCTCTCTTACCCACTGCCACTCTGCTATGGTTTGGCCCCTCCCTTGGGACCTTGTTTAACACCTCTGTCAGTCTTCTTCTTTCTCTTAGTCCACATAGCAAGGTCCTAATCACCCTGAGTAATCTGTTGTTGTCCCAAGGACTCTAAGGTGAGTCTCGTCTCCTCCTGTACGAAATCATCCTAAAGTCTCTCCCAAGTAGGAATAGCCTCTCGGGAAACAATACCTCGAACAAATGGACCCCACGGTTAGGTAAAGTTGTTTAAGGTTGTCCTCACCATAAATTCTGGGTCCACTATATCTCCAACGGCTGCAAGCTCATCTCTGATCTGAGTGAATCTACCAAGTAATGATGTAACTGACTCGGAATCGAGCATCTGAATGCTCCTGAGCCCGTCCTACAGGACCATCTTCTAGTTCCAGTTTGGACTCTGGTAAATCTTGCATAAAGACTCCCACATCTCAAATGCATAGTCTTTACCAGTCAAATGTGGAATGACGTGGTCTCTCACCCCATCAAAAATAGTCATTTTTTCCTTGATGTTCCTCTTCCTAAATTCTACCACCAACACGAGAGCAGTGATAGGAGGAAGAAAAACGGGAGCATGAACTATATCCCATAGTTCAAGGTCCTCTAAGGCGAAAGTGATCCCAGTCTTCCAAGGGGACCAGTTGCTAGCTCCGCCTAGCCTATCTTCTTCCCGCATCTGGGACATCGACAGGGTTGTCCACTAAATCTTACACTAATGCTAAAACTGCACAAGAACACTACTTCACTCATGTCAACACAGGTGTGAAAAGAGGTAGTAGAACTACAACCTCACTCATGACAAAACAAGTGTGATAAGAGGTTGTCCAAATCAGCCTCACTCTTGTCCATGCAAGTGTGATAATACGTTGTCCACAAGTCTCAAAAATCAGTTCTACAATTGTCAACAAATTTTCCCACAAACTCTGTCAATAAGCTGTCCAAAAAACTGCCCACTAAGTTGTCTCAAAATTGTCCACTAAATGCACTAGAAATCAACAAGTCTAGCCACCAAAGGCTCTAATACCATGAAGAGAAACAAGGTACTATCAGGATGCTAAAACTGATCTATCTTTGATCAGGTTTTATCTCTAAGTTTTATCTTCCAGAACTATCATTTGCTTCCTTTTAGGATAGCAAATTGTTTGGTTACTTTTTGCTGATAATTTTTTTGGTTAAGTGTCCTTTTGGGGTGCCCTTGCAAGTGTTTTTCATACCAATGATTAGCACATACAATATAACTCAAAACACATAACACTCCTAATATTTACAACTCTAAATGTTTATTTACACTTCTAAGCATGCATGAAATTGACACATATGTTTTTGGTCAACATGACCCTGGAAAAACCCCCCATGGGGAAAACTAGTTTGGAGTAGATGTATATAGAAGGCCTCAAAGAAAAATGTACAACATGAAAAACCTATACAAGTGAACCAGGTACAATAGAAACCCTTCTCGGAAGCCTTGGAGTTCATGCTATCCTTTTGAAGCAAGGAGCCCTTTGCCTTGGTCCACCCCTCTTTCTTAGCTAGCCTTTGGTTCGCTTCCCTTATAACTTTTCATTTTCCTTTGAGATGCTTTGACTTTTCCTTTTCCCACTTGATCATTTGTGAAACCCTTGCCCTCTTGCCTTGGAATGAACACCCTCTATAGAAGTGCACCCTCATCCTTGGCTTGGTGCACACCTCTCCTTAGTGCACCTCTCCTCTAGCAAGAACCAAAACAATAGAAGGATGCACCCTTAGCCTCTCACTAGGACTCCCTTCAAGTAGTGCGCCCCTCCTCCTCCATGAATCCTATCATAGATAAGGTGCGCCCTGCATGGAGAAATGCATATCTCATCCTCCAAGTGCACCCTCAAACTAGGAATGCACCCAAGCTCATGTGAGTGCCTTCTCCTCCATAGAAGCACCTTCCTCCAAGCTATGCACCTTCCCACACCTCAAATAGAAAACCCTCAACCTTGTGCGCCCTCCTCTCCTCAAGAAATGTGCCCAAGTGCTCTCCTCCTTCTCCTCTCCTCTCAAGTGAAGAATGAATCTCACTTTGCTCTCTTCCCTCCTTTAGCCTCTCTTTGGCCAAACCCTAAAAGATCAATGGCCTGGATCCAATCTAGCCAAGTCTAATCAATGGTGAGATCTAATACAAAAATATCACTTAGGAAACCCAATTTCCTTATTTTTCTTTATGTCCTTTAACTCATCCACAAAGTGAATTAAATGTCACTTTAATGACTTAAGTGAAATTAGAATCATAAAGTAAAGTAATAAGGGTAATAGTCTCCCCCTTTGTGTTTAGAGACTCACAAACACAAGGGGACCACTTTCCAAGGTACCCAAATCTCAACACGAAGTGCCCCATCTATTGCTCATGTTTTTTCTTTGTGAAACTTTTAGCCTGTTGATTTTGTAGCTTCGGGAGGTATTCCCACTAGATGACAAGGTGCTAGGCTTGTGGGAAATTTCGTTGGCACTAGTTTATGTTAAAATATTGTAACTTCGAAGAATATTCTAATTATATTTGATTTATTATCTTGTATATCAAATATCCTTTTGTGGATTGATCATGTCGAGTCTTGTATAAGACCAAATCCCCTTTTGTGGATTGGTCAAACCATATTTATATGGTGGTATTTGTAAAGTCGACCCCTAGGGTTTATAAAGTGGTTTTAACCACTCTTGGAAGAAATCGGCCCTACTAAGTGAAGAGACATAACCCTAGCGCCTCCTCAACTAGTATTTATAAGTGAGGATGACGCCTCACTTATTCATTCATTCACTCACTCAACAAGTGCACATCTTTTGAACGCAGTTGCAGTTGCAGGAGGAAGGAGAAGATAGGAATATGCTCAGTCCTAGTTTATGCTTGGTGTTTTGGTCTTAGTCTTAGCATTGTATTGGGAATCTATCATTGCGGAATTTTTGCTAGGTTTTCTCCCCCATGAGGGTTTCCCTGGATAAAATGTTGTGTACCTTGTGAATGTGTTTCTTTCAGTGATCCTCTTTATGCTGTTGTTTTGGAAATGCATTGAATGCGCTAGTAAATAAAAAATAACCCAATAACAACACTAAAACTTAACATGGTATCAGAGCTTGTTTGAATAGAGCACCTTTCACTGGGTATCTAAAAACGTCACTATTGTCATACAAGGAAATCATGGATTTTTATTGAAGATGAATTTCGGACCAAAAACCATCTAGGGAAGTGCGCCCTACCCTAGCATATCCTTTGGCAGCTTGAGCGCACCTTTTCAATGGCTGGATTCTCCAGAAATTCAAACCCTAATTTTGACTGGTACCAAAAAAATAGAAAACCAGGAAACCAAAACTAGTACCAGAGGCACCAGTCCAAATTTGCACAGGTCAAGTCTCAAGGGGTAAAACTTGGAATTTTTGGAAACAGTCAGCTCCAGCCAACTCACCTCAGCCCAACGCATCTTCTGGTAAGTTCAGTTTCATTTTCTGAGCACTTTCATTTTTTGGTCATTTTCCTAGCTCTAGGTTAAGATGTCTGCAAGCACCAAGATTGTTGACAAGTTAGAAGGTGTGGAAAATTTTCGTGCCAGAAGTATAGAATTGGACTCATTCTTGAAGAGAATTACCTTGAAAAATTCATAAAAGAAAATGTACCGAAACCCAAAGAAGAAGCAGCCAAAGAGAAGTACAATAAGGATATGATTTGTGTTGATGATTGCAGTGTCATGTGACATTCTCTAGGATATGTTCTCCTCTTTGACTGAGCTGAGTCAACCTATGAGAGAGCCTAGTGTTGGGTATGCCCATGTGATGGGGTGTATCGTTCTCCTCTGTGTGAGAGTTGAGTCGTGCCCTAGTGTTGGGTGTGCCCATGTGATGGGTGTGTTGTTCTCCTTTGGATTGAGTTGAGACGATGTGTGCCCCTGTGTGGGGTGGGTGTGCCCATGTGATGGGTGTGTCGTTCCTCTCTGGACAAAGATGAGACGATGTGCCCCTATGTGGGGTGAAGGTGCCCATGTGATGGGTTTGCGTCAGACTCTGGACTGAGTTGTTATGACGTGTGGTCTCTTGCCTTTGTATTTGTACTCTTGTGGACTTAGTTGAGTCAGGCTTGAGATGGTACTCCAGATGATTCTCCTATGGACTGAGATATAGAGATATGTTGAGCAGGACGTCCCTGTGGATGAGAACAGGTGGATGTGTTTCTAGTGGTTGAGCACTAGTGGATGTGTGATATCCCTTGCTATATTGTCAGAGAGTGAGACCTTGGTAAAACCCTAATTGTGTTGTAAAGGGTACAAGTTTGCCCCACCATGTAAAGATAATTAGTATTGTGTAATTATTAATTATATTATTGAGTTATTCAGGTCGGCCCTATTGTGCCAATAGACACACCTTTTGTTGTGTCAGTTATTGTATAAATAAAGGTGGATCCCCATTGTGTAACTCACTCATTATTGTGTCATCTCATGATTTTAGAAGTCATGGTTTGAAATTATGAGAATTAAATCACCCTCTTGTGTGCTAGGTTTGGTGGTGGAATGGTGGATCTTCTCTTGGTATTATAGCAAAGGATTGCTAAGTTTTTACCTTGATTAAGAAGGGTTTTCCCAGGATATTTATGGTGTCTTTTGTGCATGGTTATTCTTCTTGTGATCTTGGTTTATTGTAGCTAATGTATTGCTGCTACAATGTTTATGGTTTAGATAATGCTAAACATAATTGAAATTAAAATGCATGAGCGTGAAATAACATAGAGAAAAAAATTAACATGGTATCAGAGCGGTTCATGAAGAAAATCATTGCACATCAAAGGAGGTAGTCATGGATAGTTAAAAGGCTGATAAAAGACTTGTTGTCGGTATAAGAAAGGGGCCAGACCCCTGCAATAAAATTTAGAACTCGCCGCAGGTCTATGATCATGGGATGAGGCTTGATTAAGGGCTTAAAAGGTTTCCCGCATGCCTTTAAGGCAGTCACAGACCTTTGGTAGGGCTTGAGGCATGTGGGGTAATTTCTGAGGCAAGCAAAGTGCATTTTTTGAGGCTATAAATCTGAGGTTAAAGTCTGTGTTTTTGGGCATATTGAGGCATGTTCTGAGGCCAAATCTAAAGCGATCTCCAGGATTTTTCTGAGGCGGTCTCCAGGAGAATCAAGGCGAGTTCTATGGTGAATTTGTGGCTATATGTGGCTAGGAAAAGGGCGGAGCTGAGGCTGTAATAGAGGGAAAAAAATTTCAGAGCATTGCAATGAATTTATGAGTCTGTTCCAGGTCTGTCTTTAGGCCAATTCAGGTCTATTTTGAGGCCTATACTGAGGCAAAATTAAAACAAACGTAAATCGAGGTTGAGAAATGTTTGGGGCAGTATTTTTTGCAAGTTTCAGCACAGATTTCAAGGGTATTCCAGTATAGTTTAGGCTTGTTCTTAAGAACATATTTCAGAAGAAGAAAGGGCGATTCTCAGAGCAGTTTTGGGTGCAAATTTTCAGAGAAGTTTCCAAGATACAGAGGGACCAAATCTTTGGTATGTATTAAGCATGGAGTGAGGCCGAATTTCAAGTCTATTGCAGCCATGGTTCCCAACAATTCTTTGTGCTAGATGTGGCCAAGCTTAATACAACCTTAAGTGTGAATTCTAGGCCTGGTTTCAAGGTATCTTGTGAGCAGTTTTAAGAAAGACTTCAACAGGGTTTTCAAGGGTATTTTAAATAGTTACAAAAGTAGTTATATAACCTAAAAAAGGAGCCTAATATGAGGCCGATTCCTTGGAAAACAAATCCTATATCAGTTATGTGGCATAATTAAGGCCATGACAACAAGAATTTGAGGCAGTTTTTAAAGTAATTTCTGAAGCAGTCTTGTAATAATTCTGAAGTTGTTTATGTGGTGAATTTGCAACTACAACAAGATATGTCATGAGTCTTTTTCAAGAGAAGTTTAAAGCCGAAGTTTGGAACCATCTTGTGCATAACCAAGTGAATATTGAGGACCAGCTAGAGACTCATCTTGGGCACAAGTTTCAAGTCTTGCTACAGGAAGCATATCGAAATCTGAGTTTGAAGAAGTTTTAGTTTTGAGGGAAGCAACATTAGCCATCTCAAAAGAAGTCAAGGAATGAAAGAAAGAACGGCGAGGAGTTCTTATCTATCTCAATCTTCTCGGGAAGACCAAAAGCAAGATCGAGCATGGTTGCAGACTAAGGTAAGTTTGTGCTACTTTCCTTATTTGATCATTACTCTGTAGTAGCTCATACTTTTGATAGTGAAGGATATTATCCCTGGTATGGGAGCTCTCATGACTTGGGACATTATCCATGGTGTGTGAGTCCAATTTTTTGTTTCATTGGTCATTATCCCTTCGGGAGGCCATCTTGGTTATTATTCTAGTACAAGAGGCCATTTTGGTTGTTATGCCTTCGGCAGGCCATCTTGGTTGTTATGCCTTCGGCAGGCCA
Organism: Picea engelmannii; assembly: GCA_009831015.1. Taxonomy (NCBI): domain Eukaryota; kingdom Viridiplantae; phylum Streptophyta; class Pinopsida; order Pinales; family Pinaceae; genus Picea; species Picea engelmannii. The sequence goes on along the minus strand of ML808697.1, from coordinate 142,724 downwards.
TCTTGGTTGTTATGCCTTCGACATGCCATCTTGGTTATTATTCTAGTGCATAAGGCCATATTTGTTGTTATCCATACGGGATGCCATATTTCTTATTTCATTATTGAAGGGCTATTATACCTGGTACAAGAGCCCATTTTTGTTGGTTGGTTATTATCCTAATACATGAGGCCGTTTTGATTGTTATCCCTACGGGATGTCATCTTGGTTATTATCCTAGTACGTGAGGCTAGCATAATACTGTAGAGACAATAGAGGACCTGAGAAGACATGGGATGTCTCTGGGTTAGCAACACAGGAAAATGAAGATGTTCATCCTTTCGACTTTAGAGGGAGTCACTTGACTCGGAGGGAGTCAAAATATTTGAGAAGAATGAGGAGACAATACCTTCTCCCCTTCAACAGTTTAGAGGGAGACAGTCATTGATCCAGTTGATCCAGTAGCTCCAGTTGATGTCCCCAAAATACATTGCAGGAGGCCATAAAAGGCCTGCCTGGGCTCGATAGACTTTGCAGGAGGCAGAAGGACATGCAACTGGTGTAAGTGTCAAGAAGTACAAAGATAGATTTGTGGCTAGAATATCTCAGGTGGAGGGAATATATTATGAGGAGATATTTTCTCCTATTTCCCGAATACACTTCCATTTGTACGATTATTGATCTTGCAACATCCATGGGTTGGAGACTACATCAGATGGATGAAAAGACAACCTTTCTCAATGGTGATATTGAGGAAGAAGTTTACATCGAGAAACTAGATGAATTCGAAGATGAAGGACCTGGATGTGATGCACTACTTCTTGGGACTATAAGTGTGGCAAAGGAATGAAGAGATTTTCCTGAGCCAAGGAAAATACACAGTGGAGATATTGAATAAATTCAAGATGAAAGATTGCAAATCCATGCCTACATGGAAGGTGATGAACTTGAAGAAGATGAAAAAATCTTCTTCCAATTCAGGCGAAATTGATCCACATCTTTACAGAGAGATGATTGGCTCATTGATGTATCTGGTTAACACCATACTTGATATATGCTATGCAGAGAATGTACTCAGTCAGTTTATGAGTCGGCCGAGATAGAGTCACTGTATAACAACGAAGCATGTAATGAGATATCCATGAGGCACAACTCAATATTGTTGATTTTTCAATAAGCTAGGTTAAGCATGAAGTTAATTCCATTTTAGAATTTAACCATAACCATAAATGTCGCAGCAACCAAGATCACAAGAAGAAGCACCATGCACAAGAACACAAGATGTATCCTAGGAAACCCTTCTCAACAAGGGAAGAAAACCCAGCCAAATCCTTTGCTATAATCCTCAAGAGAAATACCTTCACCTCCAAGATAAAACCTAGCACACAAGAGGGTGCTCAAACCCTAGAATACTAGCGCCCAAGAGAGGTGCACACTTTTCCCAAGAAGGTGTACTTGCTGAAATTTCCAAACTCACATGAAAGATGTGTTTCCTCAATGGGGAATTTACCTTTACTTATACTAACCTGATCCTGTCAACAAAAGTGTCTATTGGCACAACAGGGCCGACCTCACTAGCTTATAATATAATTAATATTAACAATCTATTAATTATCTTTTACATTAATTAGCAGTCACATTAAGGTGGGTCCGACCTGTACCCTTTACATTACAATTAGGGTTACAGGCAGGTCTGACTCTTGGACAATATAGAAAAGGATCTAATACACCCACTAGTGCTCATCCACTAGGGGCACATCGATAGGGATGTCTATATCTTTGACTCACTGTATTACACATAAGAACCATATCTTCACACGTTCACCTTTGCTCATCCACAGGCACGTCCACTCTACAGATCTTCTTTCCCACTGCCTCACACAGGAGAATCATCTAGAGTTTTCTCATTAAATCTACTGCTCAGAGGAGGATAATACATCATCTTCATTTCTATTCACATGACGATGCACCCAACACTTTGGGATTTATCACGTCCACCTTGTGCTCAACCACATGCACGTCTAACTCAACAGATCACCTTTCCCACTGGATAATAATCTAGAGTTCTTATCAACTCTCTGAATGGAGGAGGTCATCTCTACGTTCCAGCTCTGTCTCGGGCAAGAAACACATACCCTTCTTAGGGGATTTCTCTCAGGTTTGTAAGCTGAGAGAAAGACTCACATAGCTGCAATGATCCACATATCATAGGTTTGTAAGCTAGAGAATGTTTCACATAGCTGCAATCATCAACACTCCCTCTCAGCTAGGGAGGCATTCTTTATCATGCCAAGTCTCACATGGATGTACTCTGAATTTTCTTTTGGCTGGAGTCATCAATACTCCCTCTCAACTAGTAAGGCATTCTTCACGAAGTTAGTTTGGTGAAGATGTCTTCAATATGTTCATGTGTAGGAAGGTATTGTATGTGTACGATTTTCCTCTGCATCATATCTCTGATATAAGGATGTTTCATCTCATCGTGTTTCGATCCATCAGGAAATACTGGGTTCTTAGGGAGATTTCCACACGACTCTTGGTTATCATCATAGGATCCATCTTGTTGACCGCCTATTCAACTATGGGGTCAAATCCATGTTCCATAAAGATACGCATCATCAGATGCAAATATGTTGAATATAGTTTGGTTCTACTAGGCAATTTATGCCTCCAACACAAAATTTTGTAAACAGAATTTTCGCACCCCTGCGTGGGTTAATAATGTAATAGGTCTGCATGGATCATAGTTAGGTCAGATAACTTGGGATGTTTTCATTGGGAGAGTTCTTTTCACCGAGGGTTTTTTATCCTCAGGTTATCAATTGGGCTTTTCAGCCTGGTTGATTTCCCTTGAGTTTTTCCCTCACACTTGCAATAATTCCTCCAAAGTGGTGAATGACATTCTAATGGTCTCATCCTCTGGTAGCTATTCTTTAGGAATGATGTAAATGACCATGTAAGACATTGTAGAAATTTTCGCCGAATTTCATCGAGTTTAGATAGTTTCTTTTTAATTAATTAAATTTAATTATTTTTCCTAAGGTTGGGATTTTAATTATTTAATTAATTAATTGTTTTTATGCAATTATTGCAAAAACCAGGTCCTTGGGATTTTGATAGGGGTATTTATGCTCAAAATAAATGGAAAGGCACCCCCTACACCCAATTAAATTTAATTAATTTTCCTAAGGTTGGGATTTTAATTATTTAATTAATTAATTGTTTTTGAGCAATTATTGTAAAAACCAGGTCCTTGGGATTTTGATAGGGGTATTTATGCTCAAAATAAATGGAAAGGCACCCCCTACACCCTTGGACCAAGTTTTATCTCAGTCAGACAAGTTTTGCTAGTCATTTGTCCACCCGGAGTGTCAATCAGTTAAAACAACAATTTTAATTGCTAAGTATGACATTGCCGAAATGTCAATTTTTGTAAATTTGAGTTAATGGGTTAAATGTTAAGATGGAAAAGGACATGAGAGATGTTACCTAACCTACCCAACCCACTCCCTAACCTTTTTTCACCCCATAACACTTTACTTCACTCAAACCAATTCGCCCCCTAAGGGGATTTGCGCCCCACTTCATGTGGAAACCTCCCAAATTGAAATTTGATGTTATGTGGGCCCCTCTCTCATGAGGTGCGCCTCCCAAATCATCTTTACCTTATCCCCACACTCCACCTCACTCATCCAAGTTAAAAGCCTAAGGAGGTGCACCCTCCTCCTTGAGATTCACTCCCTTTCTTGTGTTTGAAACACTTGGCATCCATCCAGGTGCCTTCGCTTTTCCTTTTGAGGTATAAATAGAGCCTCTCCTCACTCATTCACACACCATTCTTTGAGCTAGTGTTACTATACTGGAATTTCGCCCCACTCTCTTGCTCTTGCCATCTTGCCATTGCAGTCATATGCTCTTGAGAGTCTTGGAGAAACTTGTTGCTGCAACACTCTCACTTTGGATTAATAAAACTTTGGAGGATTTTTGGATCACCAAGATTATTCTGGTTGCATTCTTTACATGAGGTGATATTGCGGTATTTGAGTTCATTTGGGTTGTGTTGAATAGATCTTGAATGGAGTAGTTTATTTGGGTAGATTAGCAAAGAGTAGTCTTGCTGAATTATTTGTGTTGGGTAGCTAGTTTCTTAGAAGTATTTCAAGTAGCTAGATTATCCATACATATTATCTATTCTATGCTTCACTATTTGTCTTAAGTTTTGTAGGTTCATTTCAAGGGATTGTTGGGAAAGCCTCAAGAAGGAGCCTTCCCTCAAGCTCTACATAAACTCCTAGTTTGTTTAGTCTTATATTTCTTTTTCATTTCATCATATATTTTAGTTAGCTAACCATCTTAGATAGGTCAAATAATTTTACATTTCACTTGGAGATTTTTTGTGGAAAATTTCTGCGTAAAAAACATAATTTTTTCTTGACTTTGTTGTGTTGTGCAACATTTCCAGCAAGCATTTGTTTGCTGGTTTTTGCAGGTTCTTATAAAAAAACAAGGGGATATGCTACTCAAATCCACCCACACAACACCTCAAAGGCTTCCTCAATAGTTGGGTAACATTCTCTCTTCTATCTCCCTTCTATTCTAGCATTGTAGCAAGCCCCCAATAAGTTCCCTTGAGGCTTGCATTCTCTTGTATCATTTTTGCATTCTTGTATTTCATTTCAGCAAGCTATTATTGCCTACACCTTGGGAGAGTGATTGGCTAGGCCAACCCCCCAAAATCGTTGGGCTAGATTTTAGATTTCATTTAAGCATTTTTTTATTTTTTGCCCCACTTGTCCACAAGACAAGGTTGTGTGGCTAGCATAATAATAATCGTTTAAGTGTTTCTTTCCAATCCTCTTTGGCACAACATTGGTAGGCTTGCCTCCACCTTGTGCCATTGTGAGTGGTTTGCTATTTTCAAGTTTTGCTTAAAATTTAATTGCTTACACCTTGGGAGAGTAACCCCCAATATCATATGTCTAGATTAGTGATGTGATGATCATGTGCTAATGGTTAAATAATTTGCAATCTTTTTATGTTTTGGTCATACATGCACTAAATCATAGCTTAAGCCTTTGAGGCACATATCTTTACTTGCTTTAAGTTTCTTATATCTCATGCATAATACACACATGGTCAAATAGTATGTCTTAAAACAATTCTTTTAATTTGTGCAAGCCTCTTGTGTTTCGAAGTTCTCATCTCATTTGGCAAGTAAATGGTGTATGGTTGATTCTATTTTCAACAATTACTTAAGTCTTTAGCTTGCTTTCTTCATGGAATAACCTATGTGTTTAAATGGTTTAAATCTCATGTGTTGTTCCTTTTGGCAAGTTGTTCTTGCTCTCTTCATGGCACATCTTTTCATATACTTAACACATGCTATGGGTTGTCAAATGATGATGTGAATGTCTCTTTATTTTTTCAGCTTCTATTTACAAGTTCTTATGTGTTTACATGCTGCAATTTCATAAGTTATAACACATTCACAACAACCACTTTAAGTTTCGGTTTTGGGCTTGAATCATACTTTTTGGGCATCTAAAAGTCATCTAAAACACTCACAACACACCTTAAGACTTACCCATAAGTCATAATAACATTTTAGACCAACTAGGACAACCTAATTCCACCATCTTCACCATCTAAAACAGGTTTGAGGAAAACAACAGAGGGTAGTGGTAGGGGATTGTCTCGTGGCGCACCAGGTGTGTGTCCTCTCCGGGAAGTACTCTTACTGCAGGGCTGACCGTGAAAGCTAGGGTGGGCCTCGTTGCCTTACTATATTGAGCATCTGGAAACCATTTGACAATAGGAGGAGGAGGTTTAAGGTTCAAACACTTAGTTAGAGGGAGGGCAAATAAAATTTATCTAATCTTTAAACAACTCCTAACCACTTAGTCTCCTAGACAATCTTTACTTTGGCATATTTGTTGATGGTTGTTTAGAAGTCTATATTGCAAGTACATTTACTTTTATCAATCGCTTATGCATCTTGTGGTTTGAATATCTAAGTGTTATATTTCTTGAGCATTGAGTTTCCAAGTATTTACATCTCTTATCTTATGCTCTTGTGGTGTGATTCAAGAAGAAGTTGAGCATCCCATTGGGGAGGCATCATCTTGTTGAATCTTGAGTGCTTTAGTGGTTGCCATTGAAAAACAGTCCAATAGAGTAAGTGTTATTGGGGCATGCTTGGCCTTATGTGATTGATCTTAACTTTGAATATCTTTTAAATCTCGCACTTTGACACCTTGTAATCTTGTCCATTCATATCTTGTGTATATCTTGTATCCTAGTAGCATTTATTATTCTTTGTTGTAAGTACTTGTATATTTGTTGTGGGGTAGTTGTAACTTTGTAATCTTTGTAATCCTTTGTAATTGAACACCCTCAAACTTAGTTGACCCCTTGCCCAACATTTAGGCACTAGTCTTAGTTGACTTAGGGAAGGGTTTGCTTGTCATAATTAATCTTGCACTTTGCATTTGCTGCCTTAGCATCATAGGTTAGATTTCCTCCTAACTTTAACAAATTAAAACCAACTCTTGGAGCTTCAAAGTTAAATCACATCTAGTAACTAGGGTCTACCCCCCTTGGCTTCCCTAGGAGTAAGCCTAGAAGGAAGAGGTTCCAGTCAAGCTGACAGTGTGGACTGTGAACCTAGGCATTGTGCCTCCAAGGACACACTAAGTGAGCTAGACTTTGCTCATGTTTGCAAGTGTGTATTAGGACGAAAACACATCTCATGGTCAAGTAAATCTGTCAGAATCTTCGGAAGCCACATTGATTCTCACACTCGATGCTATATACTCTGCCTCTGTGGTACTCAATGCCACAAAGTTTTGTTTCCTACTATATTAGGAAACCATGGAAAATTTCACGGTAGAACATCAACCAGATGTGCTCTTCCGATCCACTATACTTTCTGCTCAATCTGAATCAACATATCAAATCTAAGTTCATTCTGGAGGCATATCTCAGGCCATATCCAATTGTGCCATGTATATATCTCAATACATGTTTTTTTGTTGTCTGGTGAGTCTGTCTTAGTTGACTCATGACATGACTAAGCACATTCACTGCATGGAATGAATCAATTTTGGTGTTAACTAGATACACCAGTGGTCCAATCAGTTGTGGATCAGTCTCTTCTTCATCATCGATCTTCTTCTTTAAACTATCACGGAGGATTTTTCATTCTGTCATACTGATCTTCTTTAATACTTTCACTGTATATTTTCCTTGACTCAGGGAAAATATCATTGGTCCTCTTTCATACTTCTTGTCCCAATAAGTAGTGCATCATACTCAGATTATTCATCTCGAATTCAGAAGTCAAGGATTACTTGTATCCAACAATAAGGCTTTCTGAATAAGTCATTAGGATCAGGCTCTCGTCACTAATACTGTAATGATATAGGTTTGGATCAGCAACAGTCTTGCTGAAATCCAAACTCATCAAGAATCTATATATCTGATATAGTTTCCAACTCATGGATGATAGTACGGATGGAAGTGTATCGGGTTCACTGGATCAAGTGTCTCATCATAGACAACTCCCTCTATTTGTGAGAAACCTTTGGCTAGTATGTTTCTTTGCCTCTTGCAGAGTGAGTCTAGGTAGACCTATTATACCTTACTACAATCTCTTTAAACATATCAACTGAAGAACCTGGATCGACTGTAATAATGTTTGTCTCCCTCTGAACTGTTGAAGGGGGGGAAGGTACTTGTCTCACTATCAATCTCTATCTGAGATTCTATGGGTTTGTTTGAATGGTTATTTCTTCTTTAAGGACAACATCTCTAATTGTCTCACATAATAATCAATCAAATAAGGTTTGGACTCTCATACCATGGATAATGGTCCAAGTCTTTGAGGGCTCCCATACTAGGGATTTATTCAAAAATGCAATCAACTATAAAATTTGAAATCAATTGGTTTACCTGGTTTGTAGTCATGTTTTAGTTTTAGAGGAAGTACTTCTCCTCTCTCTTTTCTTCATTCTTTTGAGGTGGGTCTGGATCAATGTCAACATTGGAAGCATATTGTCTTCCCTTCTTCCTGGTTGGACAATTTCTTGCATAATGTCCATAGTTGTCACATCTGAAGCATTGAATTTATGAAACATCTCTTCTTTGATATCCTAGATTTGATGAAGAATTTTCACCTTTAAATGTTTTCCTGAAATTTCTTTTGAATTTTCCTCCCTTCTTTGTATGAAGTGAAAGAGCATGATTTTCTTTTGAGGAATATTCCACTCCTCTATTTCTAAGTCTAAGTTCTTATTGAGTGTAATCTGTCCATAGACGATCAAAGGTTGGTAGAGCTTCTCTTCCACTGATACTTTGAATAAAAGGCTCCCACGATTTTGGAATATTTTGGAGAGTGGTTAAGACAAGTTCTCTATCAGACATGATTTCCCCAATGGTCTCTAGATGTTCTTTAATCTTTGATAACTTCATAAAGAAGATGGCAACCGTGTCCCCCTTCTTCATCTTGGTACTTTGAAGTTGTCTCTTTAAGGAAAGAGCCCTGAGGGTGTTGTCACTTTCAAACATTCCTTTTAAAGATTCATACATATCATAGGTTGTCTCTAGATTGGCAATATAAGGCAAGATGTGATCTCTTACTGAGTAGATGATTAATTTTCTTGCTTTGACATCTTCTTCCTTTCTTATCTTCTTCTCTGTATCTATAGTTGTGGTTGGTAGGTTTTTAGTTGCCACATCCAAGAGGTCATCTTCTTCAAGAGTGACTTGAAGCCTTGATTTCCAGGAGCTGAAGTTGCTTTCTCCATCAAGCCTATCTTCTACTAAGGCTCTGTTCTTCATTTGATTGGTTTCTTCAAACTCTCACCAACTGGATTTTGAAAACCTAATGATTAGGTTGAATTCGTAGACTTGGATTATTTTGGACTTATGACTGCCAACAATTAACTTGATAGTGTCACAGGGATGCTTG